>JABUQX010047422.1:0-17500 GCA_015478945.1 Trachelipus rathkii | reverse complement strand
ATATATACTGCCATTCACTAAAAATCTTGTGTTACGTCTACTCTATCATTTCTCTGCAGATCTATTATATATACGTTTCATTTTCAAAAAGGTCATCAAGACACAGCATATTATCCTTCATTAACTAAATTATTAAAGCCTCGGCACACTCTTATGTTATCCTGACTGCTCACTACAAATCTAAACATATCATTTTATACTTTACATATAATATACTCAAAGTAGACTGTCCTCACTACAACAAATCTACATTCATCAAAGAAATAATACGGTTTACTATTATTATTCTTAAATTTTAATTTACCTTATTATTATATACAACATTTATATATATATAATCACTGCCAAATATCTCTCTATACCATTATATTTATTCAACTTCATCAAACTTCTCTACTTTTTATTACATTTTCTCCACTACTAAGCTCACTAAAAAAAACGCTAATAAATCTACATCGCATATAAATGCAGGGATTTCCAGGACATCAAACTCAGGACACTATTCAGGGCATTATATTCTTTTCGCTTTTCCATGTACATAGAATTCTTCATAAAAACGATCCAAATATATTTTTCTCCACTTTTAAAAAAATAAAAAATGCAAACAAACAACCATCCAGGATTATATATATTACTTTAACTTCATAATCGACTTAGCACCAATCCATCAATAAAATAGTAGTTCACCATTGAATAACCAAGGAAGACAAATTGAAACAACAATTTCGGCTCGTTTTTCCGCCTTACACTTTTTCTCCCCCGCTTTGTTAGGCGTATAGATATAAAAGCAACAGTTTACTGTGGGTCTTTTGATCACTTTCTTGTCCTATCTCACTAATTGCTTTACAAAATTGGGTTGGGGCAAACGCTTCTCAGCGCGGGTGTCAATCAATTTGGACCGATTTCCCTCAATTTTGTACTTGTTTTAGCCACAATTGTTCTAGTCTTCACAAGTTTGGCTCTGTAAGTTCCAGCTCATGATCTCGTAATAACTATTATATTGTGAGTATGTGATCATAACCTAGTACCTTCGTAAAATTGCCGGAGTGAGAAGAGGAAAAGCTTACCTGAAAATGTGGTAATTTATTATTAATACCACTTTCAAATTATCAGCCTGTTGATTATTTTAATTATAATGACATATCCATATAAGCCTATCGGTAATGAAGGATTTAACTCTTCTTCGGTCGCGCGTCCTCATGGTAATATAAGTTGAAAGAATGGATTCAACCACTTTAAATTTTCAGGTCCTGGCTGTCATTAGCTTCAGCGGTATATTATCAGATGTATAAGGAATTTGATTCCACACATTCCATCTACCCACTTCCTAAACGCCATTGTTCTTCACTCACAATCAAGTATCGCTCCCTTCTGTCACCTAACTAAGGCGCAGAGAACCATCGAAAGCACTCTCTCCAGGGGACTTGCAAAATTTACACTCGGGTTCGAGCATGATATCGGTTATTGCGCCTCTACAACATCAATAGAAGAGCTAATGTGTCCCTGCTATCTATAAACTACTCTCCTAAATACAGTTCTTCTTCGCTCCTTATCGTTCTTGCTCTCCTTACCCAGCCTTACATAAGGGTAGCTATTACTTTTTAAAAAAATCTCTCGATACTACCTACAAATCCTTCCGGACACTATCCCCTCTTCCATATAAGATTCGTTAGCTTTGTTCAGAGGCCAGAGCGGTGTCCTCACAATTGCCCAATCAGTCTAGGATCATCAGCTGTCGTTCTTGATATCTGAGTTTGTGCATGTCTACGACGTGAGTGAGAGTGTTAATTATATATCATTCAATACTATTAATAACTTGTAGCATTTATCTGACTATTTACTTATTCAAACTTTCTCATCTATTCTAAACCCTATTATTACCGTTATTCCTCCTTGCCTAATTATATATAAACTTAACTCTATCCATATTAATATATATACCTCCAATAATAAAGTCTATTCCTCATTTACTTAGTCATAACCTATCAATAACCTAACAAACACATTATTCACTATATTCTACACGTTATATATATTATATATAATATCTATCTAATTATATAATAGTTAATTTTACTTTCGATACATGATAAACAAATAAACGAGATTTTTTGAAGTGTCCGATTTCACTGAAATACGCACTTAACTTTTATACCCAATATAAAATATACATACCATATTTCATCAGTTACAAAAACGCAATCATTCATTTTTTATTTCATTAATACATTAATATACAATGTTATATAATAGTGCAGGTTCCCCTTACTTTCATGTTCCTTATATACACGGCGCTTCCTTCCAGAAAGATCCTGCCTTTTCACTAGTTATCCCTTTTAAGTCCCAATCATTCATCCTATGCCTAGTTCAAAACTGTCCATAATTACCCTCTTCTTATGTTCATTCCTTTTAGCTGATATAAAAATAATAACCTGTGTGTCATATTTTAATCTTTTTTTCTCCTCACTTATATACTATTTTTCTGCGATACATTATATCTTTGTTTCGTTGGGTGAAATATATATTACTTTGGCTCTTACATTTTAGTACATTTATTCCAAAAACAACACATATATTGTTCTACTTTCCATATAATCCGGTAGTTGGGTGACCCTTGCCATCACTTTCATTTCTTCATTCTAACACAACGTCACTGTAAAACAAATTGGCTTACAGGTGCTACCTTATTTAGAATTTTGAGAAGATTACCACAAACTATTGCAATACCTTTGCTGATAACTGCTAACAACTGCTTATCCTTCATGGTTGGAATATTGCTCCCAGAAAGTTTGTTCAGTTTCAACTTGGTTAGAAAACAAATCAGTTCCTGATTTGTGGTATCTTGCGAAGTGCTCTTAGATACCTTATACCTATTATGCGGGGCAATCTATGTTCCAGAATCGTAAAGAATGGGTAAAGAAAACGTTGACCCGTAATTGAAATTTCGTACTTGTTGCGTGTCAACCGGCAAATCACGTAACGGATTGTTACCTTTGTTTGACAAATGTGCATGGTTCTTCTCTTCAGCAAATCCAAACATTGTATCAAGATCCCCAAACTTAACATCGCATGCCCGTCCAGTTTCTTCTCATTTCAGATGACTTCCTGGTACCTACAACCTCCGATGAATTACTGTGAACTCAAGAGGATGAAACCCCTCCGATCATAGTGATATCAACCTTGTCCACCATTAAAGAGACCACTCTCACCTCTTAATTCTACACCTACCAACTTCTTACAGCGTTCTATCACTCTTTCCCTCGTGCATATACAATGCTATGTGCGTGAGACAAAACTATTAATTTTACACATAACCAGCAATAAATTAATGACATTGCGATAATCCATTACCATATAATGATCCCCCTCTACCATTTTGATTTAACATTCCAACACGATAATTCAAATAAACAATCTTTTCACATTTCATTCACTATACACCAAGATGACGCAGTACATGCCACTCTTTTATCTCACTGATTGCGATAGTTTCAATCAGTAACTCTTATCTAACCTAAAACGCTCTCAACTCCACTAAGTAATACCCTCCATATAACTCGCAAGATTTCCTGCTTCTGGCTGTGTTTACATAGTAGAGTAATTACTTTTTTACACACATACATCAAGGGTGTTTGGTACATTATATCCTCTAACAGAAAAATTGCAGAAAAGGTTGTTACACAATTCTTTGAGTCCTGTGCCATTCTCATCTTCTCCTCTCCCGATCACTTTAGAGAGGAGTTCAAGAGACCACTAGCCTATGTTTTTGCCAACTATTTGCGCAAGAAGAAGCATGTATACTAGTGCGCTCTTTTCTGATCACTAATCGTTTACAAAACCTTGGTCTAGGTCCCCTATGACCCCAACACAATCAAATTGTGAAAACTCCTATCACCCAATCCAAAACACCATTTCAGATTATCCCAAAATTCGTACTCTCTCACTTTAACAGTTTCCTCAGAGTGGATCATACGTCCAACCAGAGACCATAATAACCTAGAAAACACCTTAGTCAATAGCATAGATTAAAATTTTGTAACATTAAGAACTGGTGCGCAGTACTCTTTGGCATTAACAGATTTCTTCACAAAGTCCATCCATCCACAAAGAATCTGCTATTCCAGGTTCTCAGAGCATTTAAGCTTTCACATCTCATCTAACAAAAATAATTGCGAAAACCTCTCTTCTCCCGTTTTTTTTTTCATTTCCCTCTCTTCTTTTTTTTCCCGGTTACTGAGTTGTCCTTTTTTCATACCCTCAGCACAGGTTACATATTCTAAACAAAATAAAACAAAAAATACACCTTATTTTCACACGAAGTTAACGCAGTTCTAAACTATCTCACTTTAATATATCCTTAATTTTCATACGTCTTCCACGTTGTTCAAATTCTTTGTTTTCTCAATACAAGACGAAGTCAGATTCTAAAATTTTGCATCTGAACTTTACTAAATTGCTTAGCATTATCCATGGGACACATCTCCTTCACTTTCATATCCTCCTCAACATTTATTACGCTCTGACGAATTGCTCTCCACCAGTGCCACAATTCACCATACAGATATAATCAGTGGTTGCTGATCGCCAATTTCATCAAAAAGATAGAAGCGCCTCCGTTTACGGCGACACGGAAAACGGGCATATAGACCTTCTCCGAGGCAATGCATCTAGCGATTCCTAGCAACCAGACGAGGTAGAGTGGTAGGGAGGGGGGACAGCCAAACCGAACTACGCACCATTCATAATAATAAGTTGTTTTATCGCCTTCAAACTCAGCACCAAGCAGGACAATACGCAGTGTGGGCAATTCTACTTTGCTCAACAAAAAAAAGTCGGGCCACACCTAGGCGATTATTTAAGTAGTCATTTTAGCGGGAATGTCTGTAACGATGTTATCTAGACAACGAGAGAGGGTGAGAACATTGACGGATATTTAAGTAATTGTCCTAGAAAATCTACTTTGATATGTAGATAAAATGGTGGTACAGCTAGATGTTCCGCCTGGAGGTGAGTGTGTTAAAAAAAAGAAAATTAATGAATATTCACAGGTATCAAAACAATATATATATATATAATATATATTGATATATTATTTAATAGAATAAATATATACCTATATTAACTATTTGTGAATAAGTACAAGGTGTTCTTCTCAAGATTTTACAACAAAACTATTACTATTTTTTATCTATATATAATACTATATATTATATTATATAAATACAAAATACTTTTATGGGATGTAAGAAAATATATTTGTAAAAGGCTTTTATTGAGGACAAATTAACAGAGTACATATTACATTTCCTTTAATATTAAATCGCACTTGAACTTTCGCATCAAAATATTGAAGATACAAAATTATTTAATAATAATTTCAACTGCAATTCACGCTAACAAGTTGAGTCCGGGAACACATCGAATGAAAAGATTTTAAAAAGAAGGCTATAATATTTTAGAAAGATGTTCCTGACTCAACAAATTTAAGAAGCAGTCTTTCGGACGAGTGTGTGTATAGATGACATAATCTTAACAACTTTTGTGAGAGAAGAGAAACTAGATAGTAGTTCATCCTCAGGTAGTCCTGGACACTGATAACTGGTTAAAGATCACAATCGAAATCTAAAGCAAATAGTTAATCGGAATTGTTAGGAACAGCTCGTAGCTGTTTCAGTATAAAAGGGCGGTTTCGGGCGCCTTCGAAATTCAATCTGAGGTTCGAAATTCAAAGCAATTTTTCAATGGAGTCGATGGCTTTCGCTTTCCAGTGGTGGTTTCGGATTAATGTTCTCGACTATTTTTCGGTATTATCAATATGGAAAGACAAAAAAGGCTAAAACGTTATTGAACTAGTCTATATCACGTTTCGTACACTGTTGAAATCACTAAGTTATTCACATTGGCTTCGGTGCTTTCGGGTTGAGTGGAAATAAAAGGAGAATCGACATCTGGTTATAGAGGGACTATATCTTTGTTGACGTTTCAAAGACTCAAACACACCATGGAAAATTGATAAAGATAAAGAAATTAAGAGTGAGAGAGCTTGATTCCCCCAAACTCATTCCAGCCTTAAGCCACGAATTCCTGATTTGTTTCTTGAAACTTAAATCAAACTCACTAATTAGTAGCAAAGGTATACTCGAGGATTACATGATATGAAAACAAAAACTCATAAAGGAAAGTTGGATAAAGTAAAAATATTACAGAAATTTTATATTTGTTTATCACTGGACAAGGTGTAGCACCGAGTGCTTCAACATTTTGCTGTAATTGAAACGACTGGGAAATGTACTTTGGGTAATAATATAGTAGGTATCGGGGAACTTGTACTCGAAATAGAGCTATCATCGTCCTCTTTTCAACAACAGTTTAATCAGGTACACACAAACAGGAACTACTTGCCCAATAAACTCTAAAAGAAGTAAAACATCAAAACCCGAGATTATTTAAAAAAAGTATGAATAGAAAATTAAAACTAAATAGGTCAGAATTAATAAACCTCTATCAAAATAATCATCCAAGTTAGCTGTTAGCTTTCTAAACCGACGAATGGTCAGATAACTCGACTCCAGCCGACAGTTTCGGTTATGTTTTCTGTTTTTCTATGAGTAGTAATATCCGGAGAACAATTATTTCAGAAGCCAAATTTTTTGTTGTCGTTGCTACCCAGAAACAACACAAAATATCAACTCATTATTTTCTGAGGATTAATGATTTCGGCTCTATTACATAAATAATTTAAACACTGTTAGACATGAATTTTCATGCAAGGTTATACGAATAAACTACTAGTAGGATTCAAGATTATGAGACATGGTGTCTATCTAATTATGGAAAACGGGTATCGGTTTGAATTCGGAGGAGAATTGTGATTAGGAGCCTATTCTCTCATAAAGATAGTGAATAGCTTACACGCATCGTTTATTGGATTCCATATTAGAGATGCCTGGTGTCAAGTGAGTAACAATGGATAATTACTTATATTATTTTATCTAAGATACTACTTGAGTGAAAAAAAACACATTAATACTCCAGAATATAAAGTTATTGTTGTGCAACACCCTTAGAATGTATGTATGTGATTCTTGTGTCGAGGAATCTTAAGAAGATATCAGCAAAGTTCTCAATTATTCAAAAAATATAACCAAAGGAGTGTTCAAGATTTGCGAGAGATTAATGAAATATATTATAATCATATATATATATATAATCTATATTATATATATATTATATATATATTACCTTTATAAAAATCATTATATATATTATATCAAATAATTATACCTATATATGTAATTAGCTATATAAAGAACTAAATAAATAATAAAATATAATATAACATTGCGACTTCCATATAATAGATTCGCTAATATACATTAACATATAGTATTATTATATATTATATTAATATAATATATTATATTAATGCCTAGACGATCAGGAATTAATTATATGGTTTGGGTTTAAGAAGTTATGTAACAAGAATCTTAATGAAAATTTCAATCTTTTCGACTTGCCAGTAAAACGATTTGTTATATAGTACCGCTATCTGTATATTATAAAATTATTATAATGTCTTCCTATCTATTTAATAGTACTACATGACTATAATTGCTATTCTTATATATAACTACAATTGTAATCATTGTAATTATATACTTCAAATCATTTAAATACATCATTATATTAGAATTATAATATTCAAGTCAAAAACACTATTTGAGTTTTGGATTACATCATTATACTCTTACCTAGTTAATAAAAAACTATACTGATAAGAAGAGTTAATTCAACAAATATTATCACCTCAGCTAAATCATGGCAGAGTTACTTAATATATAGGATTATAAAATTGATGTTAGATGACTATATAGTTTGAAGTATCACTTTCTCCCTTTCTAAAAATTTAAATTGAGTTCTTGAGTTATTCATTTTGTTATTGTATTTATTAATTAATGTAATGTTTAGTAGGAACAATATTACTGAATAATCTAGCAAATTTGAAAGAAAATACCTATTTGTTTTACCTATCACATCGATAATATTATTCGTAATAACTACTCATACAGAATAGGAAATATCAAGTAACTCCCGGTTAGCTTAAGTTACGTGTTATTATTTGTACCTATATATAAACTAGTAAGTGATCTACTATCATATTCTGATTACTAATTAATATTCTATGCTTCCATAATAAATAAAATACACTTTTTAGAAAATTATTCACTTTTCAAACTCTGTATTAATTTCAGCCTGATAGAATATGTAAAGCCTAAATTACAACCTAGCAAATAAGCTAAGACAAGAACTTAATACTAATTAGTATATATAATTATATATTAATATATTTATAATAATAAATACTAATATATAAATCTATATTACTACATACAACATGTATATATATATTATATATATATAAGACATATATATATATATATTCGCAATATATAAACTAAGTCAAGAATAAATATACATATATATAATATATTTTATATTTAATATATTATATATATTATATATATAATTGATATATATATATATATATATATAATAATATATATACTATTATAGCTACACTAACTATAAACGTGACACTATTAATTAATCATATATATATATTAATATTTATATATATATATAATTAATATATATATATATATATATATATATATATATAATATATTATATTATATATATATTATATATATATATATAATATATATTAAAATATATAATTATATATATATAATATATTTATTATATATATATTATTATAATAATTAATATTATAATATATAATATATATATATATATAAATTTATATATTATTAATTAATATATATATATATATTAATTTATTTATATATATATATATATAATATTAATAAATATATTATATATATATAATAAATATTATATACATATATATATTATATATATTTATTATAATTATATATAAATATATATATAATATATATATATATTATATATATATATTAACTATATCTTTTTATTGAAATTAAGCACAAATAATAATTAATTTATAAAATGAAAATATATAAATACTATTTTAAAATATATATTAATATATATATTATTATATTATATATAATAATATATATATAATTAATATATATATTTTATATATATAATACTATAATATATATAATATTTAATAATTATTATATATATATATTAAAATATTAAAATATATATAATATATATATATATATATATATATACAAGCCGTAGCCAGGTGAGTTTGTGGTTTGAATACACCCCTACTCACAATTATTTATAAATCTACATTAAATCAATGAAAAATAAAAAATTTATGATTGGGAAGCTTCTTATTTTAATTTTAAGAAATATATAATAAATCTAACTACATAATAAGGCAATTTATTAATATTAGAATAAAATGAGGAAAACAGTATATATTTTTATGGTTCAGGTGAAGATATTTCATTGTGGTTTTATTGGGATTCGGCTTAGTTGAGAAAGTGTACAAAAAGTAGTAGAATCTCTAACAAAGGCATACTTTATCGAATAAGTATTGAAATTTAAATTAAGTTAAGACTTATCTCACCTTTATATTATTTATGAGACAACAAACATGTTAGGACGAAGCTAATAGAAAGAAAGTTTTATATATAAGAATCACAAAATAGTGATCAAAGATACATATAGAAGTGAAAATTGTGCATTTACAGGTAGTAGTAATAGTAGTAATGGTGAAACTCAATTCAAGCATGTTTAAGCGATCTAGGATATGTGAGGGTTAAACAATCGCTGCTCTAGATCGTTGTGAATGCTTAGTGATATTGCTACCTTCCTATCTGTATCAGTTGTATCGATATGTGAACGAGAACAAAGACCTCTTAATTTAAGTTCTGATGTATGAGGAATACTACATGTGACACAGGTTTCAATTCCACAAGAGTACATTACCCACTTCCCAAGTAAATAATTTTCTAAGAAAATGCATTTGGGCTCGTCGAAGTATGTTGAAACTCCTGGTCTGAAGTTTCTGTATTTCAAATGGGTATTAATTTCTTATATTAGTTTGTAGTGATCCGTTCAACACTTCGACTTTTGTTCCAACCCACATAAAAATGCTGAAATCAGCTGGATCATACCTCAAAAATATATCCAAGAGGATGTACAAATGCTTGCTCATTGGAGCTGTAATTTCACCTTTCAAAGTTCGGCATAAGTGGGATATACATATATATTAATATCATATACTATTAATATTATAATAATATATATATATATATATTATATATATATATATATACTATATATATAATATTATATATTATTATATATATATATATATATTATATTAATATATATAATATATAATATATATATATATAATATATATATTAATATATTATATAATATATATATATATTTATATTATATATATATAATATAGTATATTTATGTATGATTGTGTGTGTGTGTGTGTGTGATATATTCTAGTTAACTTATATATGTTCCTCAGTAGTATACAGGTGTAAATTCGCCTATAATGAACATATGTGCTTTTCATAAAAGTAGTAATGTAAGAACTTCCCTTTACTTTTAATTAAGGTGGATTAATTCATTATCATATAGACATTTATAGCTTAGAGAGATCACAATGTAGTCGCTGTTAAGTATAGCTTTTAATCGAACACCACACAAATAAACCGAAATTAAGCATTAATAAATTTGTAGATAGTTATTTTAATAAAAATCTATATAAAATGACTACATGAGTTAAAACGTAGAATACATTGGTGGAATGCATGTCCAACATGGAAGCGACTAGTATAAAAAATAATAAAAAAAAAAAAAAAAAAAGAAAAATAAAAAAAAAAAAAAAAATAATACATAAATTTAACATCTATCAAAAACTACAATAGCTACATCAAAAAGGAATACATTTTTGGTAATTAACCCTGGTAAATCTAATTTATCCACTATAGGAATGCTTTATATATCTAGGCACACTTACAGGGGGCTCGAGTCACCGTAACGGTGATAACATTAGGGGGGTGAATGCTATTTATCCATACCTACTTGTATAGTGGATGGAGGAGCGGAGGTAACCACCGGACATTACACCAAATATTTATTATAATACCAAATGAGCTAGGTGGGTATCCGGAGAACCCTACTCTCGGTAGGGGAGAATATAATCTAGCTACCCCGTAGTTTTCCCCGGAGGTACCGAGAGACGCCCGACCCGACCTGTCACATCTAATAATGGCGCGGTATATACTTATATATATTATATATTATATAATATATATATATATTATATATTTATAATCACCCTTTAGGGTATTCTTTAGTAAATAAAAAAAAAAAAGCAAAATTTAATAGTAAAGTATTCTTTTATTTTATATTAAACGAGAAACCAATAATAAAGGTCTCTAAATAGGGCTTTTACCATCTAAATAGGCCTTTTATATTCATACTTAATACTTAATAATTTATTAAACAATAATTTTTTTTATTTTTTTATTTTTTTTACATTTTTCCTATGTGAACTATATTTTACTAAGGATTTATGAACCCAAAAATAGTATTCCTTTTCGCTGAGTAAAGCTATTGTGTTTTTAGTATAAGATAATAAAATATAATATATTTTATTTATAAATATTATTTTTTTTTCATTTTTCGTACTAAAATTGGTGCTTATATTATTTCAACAATGATATTAAAGCTATTACTGAGTTAGCATATATATTTAATATGTTATATATTTTAAGATATCGAATATATATATGACGGATTTTAATATCTAATACGCTGACCTATATCATATATATATATTATATATATATATATAATATAATATATATTTATATATAAGTTAATATTTATGAGGGAGTATACGCTTAGAGATCCCGAGAAGCCTGAGGACTTCCGGCCGGTACTCGATTTATTTTGGGAAGTATCCGGTCTACCGTGATATTCCGTAGCCGAGAGACTTAGCTTTGGTTCCGGCCGGGAACTAATCACGGGAACTTATTCTTAACTTTTTCCCAATGCTTTCTTAATTAAATTTATACAGAATAAATTGTATTGAAATTTAACACCAGTTATGAATTATTACATATAAAAATAATAATATTTAGTAAAAAATTCTTAATGCAATGGTACCACACATTCATACAATTTCAGCACTTTGTGTATTTGAGGAGTTTATGGCTAATATCCGCGTATAAACTTTAATAACTATACTATATTAAGAAAATATCATTATAATTTTAAAAATTTTTATAACTTTTATATATGGTGATAATAGCAAGTATTTATTATTTAATCCATTATAATTAATATAGAATAAATTTGCAGATGCAATTTATTTACTAAGAAAGTTAATATATAACATATTTAATTGTGAACTATAGTTAAGTTAGTAGGGATATATATAATTTTATAACACTTACAAGTTCAGATTACTTTTTGTTGTCATCCATTTTTTATATTTTTAAACTACATACATCATCTAAAATGTTAGTGTCGGGAAGAACATAGAGGCGGTTTGTTCAGGTGTTCTGTTGAGTGAAATGCAGAGATACAATAGTAGGCCGCACTGTAAAAACCCGTTAACTCTAGAAACCAAACATTAGCGCAGCATGCAACCACTTTGTTTATTTTTTCTCAAGAGTTGATATTCCGGCGAGCGGAAGACACCCTTGAAGCTGCAAGTGTCTCGAGTTATATTTTACTTATCCGCACAACGTTCCTTAAGAGCATTCCAGCCGCCCAATTGAGTCGCTGAATTTTTGATGCACACAAAAAAAAAAGTTTCTTTCCAAAGTTAAATGAAGTTGAAGTGTAAGAGGATGAAGGCAGTCTAGAAATCCGTGCGAATGCTCCAAGGAGGAGTGTGAGCTGCACTTTTACTTTAGCCAGAAAACTCACAGCCTCCGTCACGACTCACGGTGCGGGTTGCGCGAGATCACATGCATACATGCTATTATATATTTATGGGCCTTTTTTAGATAAGTTCAACAAATATATTATTATTCTTCTTTTTTATTTTCCTATTTTGTGAATATTAATAACAGATGAAACTAGTATGTATTAATTTAATAAATTGGAATATATAATTTTGCAATATTCTAAATTTTTAATAATTTATTATTTTTTTATAATTCTATTAATCTACAAAGATATTTTTTATTTTTAATTTTTGTAAACTTTTTTATGTAATTTATTAATTTTATTTAAATTTTAAATCATCGGTTTTGCAACCGCGGTATAAAGCCCCAAACTATCATGACCGTATTCTAATACTATATATAGATCCACGCGTTCTATATATATATATCACGTAGGAGATACGATCTGATATGTATGTAATACAATTATCTAATATTGAGATAAATAAATGACCTTATGTGAGAGTGAGAATAATACTGAAATATATATATATATATATACTCTATATATAATATATATTATATATATATGAGTATCTACTAAATACGCAATTATTCCGGAAGAAGAACTCTTTATATATCAATAAACAACTAATACTCCACCATATCACACCAACTTCGATACGCAGAGAGGGCAGAAGAAATCGGAGGGAAGAGGATAAGGCACTTTTAATTTTCAATCCTAAAGGGTGCGCAAGACGGGGTTGGGGATATGCCATTATTGAAATTTTTCTGAAAGAGATATCTTCTATTATATAAGTTGACCTTTTGAAAAGAAGAGCTTCAACTAAAGTTCGAATAGTTTCAGAAGAATCGAGAATCAATGGTATTATTTTATAAATAATAAATTTCTATATCTATATATATATATATGAATACCCCTTAATAAAATTATTATTCGACTTATTAATTTAATAATGAAGTTTTTCGTAGTAATATATAAATATAATTTTTCTATTTATGTTTTATTAAATTTAAAAGCTTCTATCATACGTTTCGTAACACTTTAATTATATTATAATAGAATACAATAATCACGTTCTATTATGTGTCTTAACCCTTTATAAGGTTAATTGAGGGTTGATTAACGTTATTAATAGGGAAATCGATATTGAGGTGTGGTTATTTAAGATAAGGTGCCTATGATATGCACTTTCTTCTCTTTGGTACAAAGTTTACTAAGCCTTTAAATAGCCCTCTTCTATAGCCTTTTCACTTAAGCACTCAGTTCCATGAACCTTAATATTTAAGTAGAATACAACCGGTTAACTTAGTTGCCTATATCACCCTAGGTTATATAAGGGTACGGGGAGTCGAATTGGTGTATAATATAAGAATGGTGCTAGGATGCTTCCTTTCTAACCTTTTCTTATCATAACCTCACTGATTTTTTTTATAAATAACTTGCTACGCCTTGCCCGTATATGCAGCCTTCTAAATTTTATAATCTTATCTTTCTTTAAATTAAAAATCGAACTTGGAAAACCAAACTTCGCATGAACCTTTTTATATGGCCTTATTTTATTAGCATGACATGTGCCTTAACGGAATAGTATATTAGAAACATCACGGATATATTAGTGCCTACCTTCTACTAGGTTCTATGGGTACGGTAATTTGATGAGGTGGCGTATAAAGGTAATCATAAGGGATTATTATTAATTTAGAAAACTAAAAAAAAAGAGGATAGGTGGCAGAAAGAATTGGATTATTACTGAGAAATTACAGCAGTTTTTATACGTAGTGAACTCCAGTTGATCTCCTTAAAACAACAATATCTTGATTCTTTCTCTTCTGTTTTTCTCCATAACATTCTAAAATCTTCCCTATAGAATCGTTAGGATCTGGGAGTCGAATATAATCGAATAATGCCTAATAAATCTATTGTATCCAAGTGAGTGGTGGTTTATCATGATTTAATGTATTACATAATTATATTCGATCTCACTGATGAATTATTTCGATTCCATGTGGTTTTATATCACCGTGTAGCCTATTTTATACTTTAGTATTATTGCTGTTAGGCTACCGTATATATTTAATCCTATTATTATTATTCTAATTTATTATTTCACCTCTTTACCTTAATTAGTTTTATCTAAACATATATTTTTAATTGATTTATCTTGTTAAGACTTATAATTAAATAGTAGATTAAAGCCGTCAAATTAAGAGGTAAAAATGTTACGTAAGAAGAAATGACAAATATATTTTAGACGTGAGAGTACTTGGTTCTCTAGAGTCTCGATTGCCGAGAGCTAATTTTTAGAGTTCGATCAAGAAGAAATTACAGCCGCTTTGAGTCGCCATATTTTAGAACTGTCACCTTCTACTTAATATAATGAAGTCTTATTTTTTTGAAATTTTTGATTATGTTTCGTGTTGTGATGGGTGCGGTATAGAACCCGAATATTAAGCGTTGCAACACACTTCCCAATCTAGTTGTCTATGGAGGTAAAGGGAGTGTGTACAAATCGCTCTAGAGTGCGTAGCCACAAAATGTCACACTCGCATTAAAATAGCTATTCCCGTAGTTACTTTCCCCCGACGCCAACACTGTCCATCCGCCTATCACAGAGGAGAAAAAAAAGCCGCATTTTATTTAAAACGGGGGTCAATATTAATTGGAAAAGACGCCAGGTAAGAACGACAACACCTCTATAACCTTACAGCAAAATGAACAATACTCTTTAGCCGGGTCTCAATTAAGCCCCACGAAGAGAATGTTACCGAGACTGCATCGTATTTTCCTTTCAAAGCAACTCAGGAAAGAACGTGGCAAGTCTTCCTTATATGTTGCAACATTGTTGCAATCCGAGAGGTTCGTACCCATTAAGCGACGCGCTAATCGCCTCGGTTTTCCATACAGCCACCAGGGGTTGTGCGGGGGCACTCTCTCTCCCCACCCCCCTAACCAGGCTTATAAATCTATCAGTAAAAACGACACATGTGCAGAGCTTAGAAAGGCGCCCGTTGATTAAAATACTCTGGGTCGAGCTGTGAGTATTTCGGGAGAAATTATAAAGAATCGAGCAAGGTGAGACACTCTAGGCACGAGTCGGGCACTATGTTACACTAAAATATGGCCTTGAATCGCTTTATTAGAAAGAACAGAAGAAGCACTTGATTAGCTTGTGCCAAGAGAAATACATATGGTCGGTGCCGGAATGGAAAATAATTCTCGGTTGTCCTAAACCAACTTTCTATATCTAGAACAAATGAGATATCTACCAGGATATATTGTATACCTCTTTTCAACAATGGTGTGTAAGAGATTGCAAATCTTATAATATATTTAGGCGAGCGAGGTCAGTCACTAAGGACCATAAACTGGAGATTTTTACACTTAGCATATCTAGCAACGGATCATGTTCCTACATCTTAGAACATACCCCATTATTAATACCTAAACAGTCAATGGTCTATCGTGTATAAAGAGATTTTCATATTGGTAGAGAAGGGGTTGGCTAAGAAGAGGTTGTGCAGTGATTGAATATAATTATTAAGATACGTGTTTAAGGCTATTATAATGCTTTTCCTTCTATTCACTTATTATAGTTAGTACCTTTACTATATAATATATACTATTATAACTATGTAAGTAGTATATATTTTAGTAACTATATAATATATAAACTCAATACACCTTTTATAGCAACTTATATAGCAATGACAAATGATATCTATACGGTCATATAGAAATACACCTAATTATTAGTGGTTCTACCCCTTAATAATATGATTTATGAAGTTGTATTAATGAAGGATAAAACGAATATTTATTGGCATGAGCATCAAGTACAAGAAAGACTTCAAATATTCTTCCACCACTCAAATCTGAAAATGGTTTATGGAATGGATGTAATATTTTTTGTGGTTTCCCCAAAACTAATAACGCCAACCTCGCCAACTTCTAATAAAGTAAGAGCTTTAGCTACTAAAGCTACACTTCACTTTGCAATTTTGCATTGACTTCCCGTGGTGGCCGATATAGATTTTACGGGGGTGGCTGAGGCAAGTTGGGAAATCACCTCCCCCATACTCCCACGGGTCCACATGAAACTGTCGCCAATAGAATCAACTTAAGAGTCTATATTAAAAAGGTTTGTTTACGAGATATTGAGAGGCCTGAAGATATAAGATCGGCATGCATACCATGAAGGTACCCGTCGGCTCGAGTACGAGCGGACAGTACCGTGTTGTAGGGACTGTCCTAACATGAAGGTCATGTAAGGTTATCGTGCCCGTGAGAGCTTCAAGTCCGTTCTGTATACCAGTATCACTGTCCTTACTTCAACTTCCATAATTTTTCTCTTTCTCGTAACTAGTCTTCGTAATTTTTTTTCATATTTCGAACCTCTTTCCTGTTCTATATATCTCCTCGAAGCTGGCTGCCTCTGGGCTTCTAAAATAAGCAGCTATAAATATATTACCCTCTTTCTTAATTTATATCATAACATCTTAATTGATTACCACGAGCATCATTCTTAACTACCCACAAATATCTCCCTTTGGCGCTATTTGGTCAGAAGCTAGGCTCTACTCTT
>JABUQX010047421.1:20000-25212 GCA_015478945.1 Trachelipus rathkii | reverse complement strand
CATAATGGCTGCATCTCCACTTAAATATAGCAACCACATTACAAAAAGAAAAATAATCGAATCCCTATATATATTTACAATACAAAAAACTTCAACAAAATACCCGGCGAATACAAATTAGACCACACTCAAAACTACATCCACCTATCTTCAAAATATTTCACCGATTTAAAAGCTCAAAAAAACACAACCACCTAACCCATTCAAAAAAATTACCTCAATTCATTCATTTCTCTTGTTGAAGCTCTTTCCGTCACTTGAAGAAGGTCTGGGAACGTCCCAGACGAAAGCGCTCGTGTCCCGAATTATCCCAATTTGTTTTAAATAGATATAATCGAAACCATATTATAATTCTAATCGTAACTTTAACTTAATTTCCAGCTTCCCAATTTTTGCCCAGTCTAAGTGTTGAGTGTTTCAACTAGTAATGTGAAAAAAGTTTTTTAATATTTAAAATTTTTAAAAAATAAAAAAAAAAAAAAAAAAAAAAAAAAAAAAAAAAAAAAAAAGCCTTGGTCGATATAATCACAGCTCCATTTTAATTCTAATAGTAACCTTATTATATTCTTAGCTTCCCGGTTTTAATTCCTTCCAAGTGTAAACCCTAAATGCTTTAAATCATTTTAATCGATATAATCTTAACCTTATTTTAATTCATAATCGCAACCTTATTTTAATTCCTGGCTTCCCCATCTTGTATCCTTCCAAGTGTCGTACATGAAATACTTTAATTTGTTTTTAATCGATATAATCTTAACCTTATTTTAATTCATAATCGCAACCTTAAGGGTAAGGTTGAGATTAATTCTAATCGTAACCTTATTATAATTTTTAACTCCCCCGGTTTTTAATTCCTCCCAAGTGTTTGAACCCGAATGCCTTAAATCCATGTTTAATCGATATAACCTTAACCTTACTTTAATTAATTTGTTTTAATCGATAATGTGTGTGTGTGTGTGTGTGTGTGTGCTGTGTGGTGTGTTGTGTGTGTTTGTATACCTCACACTGGCTAACCAACATAATTGTAACCCTAATGTATAACGTCTCCCTTTAAACGTAAATACGACCTCGCCAGGGACCTATACTAGGAATATTAACCATTCCACGAGTCAAGTCGGTTATTTCAACTTTACTTATTATATATATATAATATTATATATAAATATATATTTATACTATATATATATATATATATTAATTATATAGGTATATATATATTATATATATATATATATAATATAGTATATATAATATATATATTTATATAGGTGAATATTTGGTTTAGAGCGAACAAAACTATTCATCGATCCATATCGTCAAAAACTTTACAATAGTTACAGGAAAAAGGAAAACATTGTTGGAATCCTGGCAAAATTTTATGTGCGGAAACGTGTAAAAAAAAAAAAAAAAAAAAAAAAAAATGAAAAAAAAAATCATATCTCAAAAACTCCAATGCTACAGCGAAAAGAATACATTTTGGAATCCTTGTTAAAATTTTAGTTAGGAAAAATGTAAAAATAAATAAAATAAATAAATAAAATAAAAATAAAGTAATAAAAAATTTTTTTTTTTTAGGAGCAGGGACATTAAGTATTATTATATATATATATATATATATATATATATATATATAGCAGTCCGTCCTGATATATATATATATATATATATATATTATATATATAATATATATTATATATATATATATATATATATATTTATATATATATATATAAGTATATATACTTTGTAAAGGTATTACACGGCAATGTAGGCGGCTCGAGCCGACGGGGAACACAGGGGGGACGTTTCCATACCCCGTAGGGGAGTGGCGGAGGAACCCCGCGACACCCAAATACCAAAGACGCGGGGGTTCCGGAGACCGTCCCCGGAGGGGGGGAATTAGTCCTACCCCGTAGGTTCCCCGGAAGGCCGAAGAGGACCCCGACTCCTGCCATTGTGCGGGTATACCCCTTGGGGTTAATGTCTTAGTTAAAAAGATTAAAAACAAAGCAAAATGTTAATAGAAAGTCGTATTATTTTAACGATAACCAATAAAAGGTCTCTAAATAGGCTCTCTTAATCATATTTACTATAATTATTAACAATAATATTTTTTTATTTTTTTATTTTTTTTTACATTTCCTATCTAAAATTTTACCTTACCAGGAATCCAAAAATGTATTTCTTTTCGCTGTAGCTATTGTTAGTTTTTGAGATATATATGTTTTTCTTTTCTTTTTTTTTTTTCTTTTTGTTTTTTATATTTTCCGCCCTAAAATGTTACCAGCATTTCCCAGCAATGTATTCCGTTTTCCTGTAGCATTTGTAGTTTTTGAGATATGGATTGATGATAGTTGTCGTTCTAAACCCATATATATATAGTATATATAGTATATATATATATATATATATATAGTATATATAATATATATATAGTATATAATATATATATATATATATATATATATATATATAATATATATTATATATATAGTAAATATATATATTAGATGTACCGATAGTATCGTATCGGTAGTCGGTGTAGTCGTAAGTATCGGCCATTTTTGATGCGTATCGGTATCGGTATCGGTTAAAATGGCCGATACTTAGCCGATACTTCTTACTTTTTTGGGTAAAAAATTATGAGAAACTTTTAGATTCATTAATAAAGTCTAGTTCGATAGTAGATAGCTATTACCAAGTTGTGTTTTTTTTTCTCCGATTTCCTTTGTTTAACTTAGATTTTGTAGGTGTTTTCTCCCACTTGGCGTCTAGCGTAAAAAATTTACCTATTGGACATGCCAGTTTTATTAGTAATTTATATAGATTTTCTACTTTTTTTCAGTTGACCAAATAATTTTTTTTTTTTTTTTTTTTTTTGTACGCAATTTCGTTAGAGCGTGTGAGTGCGTGAGTGTTTTTAAAACTTTCTGGATTATTCATATTTTAGATATTTGCGGTAAATAGGGTTTTATCGTTTTAAAATTTAGGTTTTTAGCGGTACGAATAAATTTTCCTCATTTCTCCTTTGTTTTTGTCTATTTGTTTCTGCTCTTTTTTTTATTGTTTTTTTTTTTTTTGTGATTGCGTGTTGGCGTGTATGATAGCAGATTTGCACAGGCGTGGCTTGTCTTTGACTTTTTACCAACATCAATCGCTTGCACGTCTAACTCTGCATCCATCGGAATAACTACCTGTGTCTAACTCTAAACCTATATTTTATGCCTCTTGTTTGAGCACCCAGATGGCTAAGGAATTCATCCTTCAACTCGTTTTATATATCCAACTATAACACTTATTTTATAATTTCCTTTTGAAGGGTGGAGTATGTGCCGTATGTAAATATAAACATTCCTATAGCACGTCTCGAGAATCCCGAATCTCCTAACTTCGATGTTCTGTGGCTTAAAATCTTTCTTCCGTTCTACTACAATATTCTTATTGCTTCTGCTACTGTTCTCCTAAACAGAACAGATTTTTCATGGCCTGTTGGGATTACCTTACTACGTTCGTCACGAGAAGTGTTAATGATCTTCGTCATTCCAAGAGTACTGAGGTCCTCTTATTTAGGGATTTCAATGTACACAAAACTGAATTGTTGGGTTCCTTTCAGACTGATTTAGGTGGGGAGGAAGCCGAATCATTCAGTATTCTCAACGATCTGGAGCAACTGATTAAATAACCTACACACATTCGGATCGTCGAACCGATCTTGAACACACTGACCTATGTTTCACACGTAGTCCTTCTCCTATAAATACACCCACCTTCGCTCCTATGCGGTAAAATCTGACAACAACCTGTATATCACTTAATTTTAATACTTTCTCTCCAACATCTCCCATCCTGCCCCATGCGTTTTTCTGGCACTTTGATCGGGGCGATTGGGGCCTTGCGTTGCTTCTACGTTAACTATAATTGAAGTGACTCTGTTGACTCTTAAGACGCTTCAAATTCTGCCGATAAAGTGGGAACTGTAATTGTTATGGGATGAGCAGTGTCATTCCTTCTTGGACGTAAATCTTTTTCTCCTCAAAATCCATGGGTTCGATCGTGCTTGTTCCCGTGGCCATTCAGGCTAGAGACAATGCTTATCGGGGTTGGAAAAATTCTCGTTCTCCTATCACTCTTGCCAATTTTCATTCAGCTAGAAATCGTTGCAGGATACTCTTCGACGAGCAAAGCGGACTTTCATTAAAACGAAAAATGCGCTGACCTCCTGTGGTTCTTCCTTACTGACAAATCTCCTGGCCTCTTGCCAAAAACATCTCTAAAAACTTCTGTAAAATCATCCTTTCCTTCCTCTTATTCTCTCTTGATGATTCGGTGTTAATACTCCAATGAAAAGGCCAATCATCTCTTTGACCTCCTATTTTCCTTTAATTCAACCCTGGACGATTCTGGTATTCCTCTTCCTTCCTCCTTCGTCCTCTGTCAGGTGCCCTATGCCTTTACCTGTCATTCCATTTGATCGGGGTGCATAAGCTCCTGAAATCTATGAACGTAGGAAGGCGGGTGGCCCGGATTGCATTCCTCTCCGAGTTTTGAGGAGGTGTGCTTCATGCTGACCCCACCCCCCGTTCAACTATATTCTATTTTTTTATGCCTCAATACTAGCACTGTCCCTCAGTGTTGGAAGCGCGCAGTATGTCCACCTATTCCGGAAAAAAATTGAGTGCTGCTCGTGATCCTTTCTAACATATCGCCCTATAGCTCTCATCTGTATTCTATCTAAGATTCTTTGAAACCCTTCAACTCTCACTTCTTAGATCATCTGGAATCTCTTTCCCTTTTTTCTGATTACCAGTTACGGCTTTCGGTGCTCCAGATCTACTGGCGATTATACTTTCCTATTTAACAGATTTATGGTTTCCGCCTTAGGAAACTACGGAAGACTTGTGTGTGGGCGCGTGACACTATACCCAAAAGCATTTGACCGGGTAGGCACGCGTCACTGCTTTCCAAGCTTCCCTCCTTTGGTTTCCTTCGTTCTCTTTGCTTACTATGTCTAGCTTTCTTTTTCAAATCGCTCAATGTCGGGTGTTGTTGATGGGGGCGACTTCTTCTTTTCGTTCAATAGTGGTGTTCCTCAGGGTTCTGTTTTATCGTCTTACTCTATTCCTGCTTTTCATCAAGATCTTCTCAACCAGCACATCGTAACGTCTATCCACTTCATATGTCAATGACTTGACCCTTTCATTCTTCAACTCGT
>JABUQX010047421.1:10000-15000 GCA_015478945.1 Trachelipus rathkii | reverse complement strand
GGTTCCTCCTTCTCTTTGCTTACTTTATGGTCTATATTTTCTTATAATTGCTCAATATCGGATGTTGTTGATGGAGCGGACTTCTTCTTTTTTCTGTCAATAAGTTGGTGTTTCCTCAGAGGTTTTTGTCTTTATCTCCTCACTTTATTCACTACTTTTCTTTAATGATCTTCTCAACCTGCACAGTCTAACTCTATTCACTCATATGCCGATTACTCGACCCTTCATTCTTTAACTCATATCAATTCTGCTCCCTCTTTTACTACTAGAATTGCCTCCTCCAGTCTTAATCTTTCCGATTCGTAGTTCTCCTTGATCTGGATAGAATTTCCGGATGGGGTGGTCTTAACCTTGTGAAATTCAATTCTTTAAAATCACAACTTCTAAAATCTCCGTTCACCAAAACAACCTTCTAACTTTCCCAGTCTCTTCCGGACGGTTCTCTCGTTCTCCTGTTAAATTATAAACATCCTGTGCCTTAAACAATAAACAAAAAAAATTGTCTGTGGAAACCTCTCGTCACAACGGTTTCTAGGGCGGCCTCAAAGAAACTTGGAGTTCTGTTTAGACGTGCGAGGACTTTTTTTTTCCTCTTCTCAGTTGCTGCAGCTATACAAGGGTCTCATCCGGTCCATTATGGAGTACTTGCTTTCATATCGTGGGGGGGGGAGGTGTTTTTCTGGTTTCACCCGGCTGTTTGGACAGGTCGAGTCAAAGGCCAAAGGGCGTTATAAACGTGTCTGAACTTTCCAGTTCACATGATCCCCCTACTCTTTGCGGCGCGATGTGATGCTTATCTCTATTCCTATAGAATACCACAGCGGCAGGTGCTCGAGGGAACTTTATGTCTACTCGCGTACCACTCACCTTTACCATCCCCTTATGTAGCACAAGTTTTGCAGTATCGTGCGCACAGTTTTGTGTGACATTGGCAACTCCATATTGCTAGTCGTTGTGTTGATTCCGTTCTTTCCCACCCCCTCTGTTTCTGTGGAATTGTCGTCCAGTCTTCGTGTATGTTCCTGCGTGAATTTAATCGTCCTCACTTTAAAGCCTGAGTCTGTGTTCTATGCGTAATTTGCGCTTGAGGGTGAACTTTTGAGGCGTACAACACCCCGTCCTTGAATAGGGCTTCTGTTGCCAGTGAATGGTAGGTGACAGGCTTGTTTTTAAAAAAAAAAAAAAAAGAAATCCTTGGGTTAGGCAGGATATGTTAGGCAAATGAAACTGAAGTCTCCTACTCACCCCAGTCCAAAACATCCTTCAGATTTATCCCAGAAAATCAACACTCTCTTCCAGCAGTTTACCCTCAGATGGACCACATGTCGCAACCACACAAATTTTGACCGTTTTCAAACTTAAATTTAACCTTTAGAATTCTAGTACTCACACACACAAAAATCTTACCATAGCTCTCTACACAAGTCACTATCAGAATGCATATCCTTCTATCCACCTGTTCAGTGTCCTTTCCACACCAACACAAACACATTTCACACCACACCACTCATTTTCGCCGTATCCTTTCATCTTTGTTTCAGTCACAGAGAGCAAATCAAATTCGCCCTTTCTAAATACATCCATCACCTCTCTCTCCTCATCTCCTTAACATTTTTTCCTCTGCCATTTCATATACCCATACGATTCATACATTTTCGCCAAAAGATAGCATTCCTGGCAAAAGATAAGTGATAGTGGGCAGCCAGCCTAACTACTACCGTCCCTTAGTCGCCTTCTACGACACGCAGCAAATACGTTGTGGGCAATTCTTTCTCCCCACACATAGGAATATAAGGGATAAGGATGTCTGTAGGATGTTTGTCTACAAGAGGGGTGTGGATATAAGTATGCTTATATGATATGTGGATAAAAGGTGGTGTTTCTAAGATGTTTTCTGGAGGATGAGTGTTGATACGAACGCAGAACAGAAAGGCGAACCATTTGGCATTGGAATGTCATACATTACCATAAGCAAAATGGGGTATAATATATATATATATTATATATAGTATATATTTAATATAGTTATATATATATATATATATATATATATATATATATAGTATAATATATATTTAATATTAATATATATATATAATATATATATATATATATATATATATAGTATATATATATATTAATGATGATTATTATATTTGAGTTTTAATATTATCCAAAATTTCTTAATATTTGTTCAATTAATCGGCAAAAAATTTGACGATGACGATTGAAAAAAATATGCCGATTTTCCCGATGACGATTCATCGTCATATATATAGTATATATAGTATATATATATAATATATATATATATATATATATATATATATATATATTATATATATATATATATATATATATATATATATATATATTATATAAAAAATATATATTGCACCACCCCGTGAGAGTTTTTAGGAACTGTCAGTGGACTCAGCCACTTCTTCCGTCTGAAACTCTAGCGTGCGTTTCAGAAGGTCCGAGTGCAGCCCGTGTGCAAAATCGACTCGGGAAAGCTTCGAATTGAAAAAAATGTACCATTTTAACCAATCAGGAGAACAGGAAATTGAGGACTGGAAACGGCGAAACCACGCCCCGTCGGATCAGCTAACCAATTGTAAAACAATACTCTTATACTTATATGTAGTCTATTTTATGAAATGATACGATTTATTAGTATCCTTAATATAAAAGTTGACTAAAATATTTAAAAACTTGTGGCAAGCCATATCCGACATGTTCTGTAAAGAAATTTGTTTGTAAGCAAAGTATCCTTCCGCAGCCCGCCCGTTTATTAATTCCCGAAATCGAGGATTTAACAACGGGTGCCGGACTGTGACGTTTACGTGACGTGGAAATGCGCAAACGGGCTCTGGAAACGATGCATGTGCGCCTGTGTGCCCGCCCGGGCTGCAGTCGGGCTTCTTTAAACGCAGCTTCTCTTTATCGTGCTTCTCTGCTTTTATTGGTTTCCAATGCTAGTCCTCGAGTTGGTTCATGACTCAAGTAGGAAATTCTAGTCTTATATATATATATATATATATGTAGTACTCCATTATAACTTTGTAAACATTTTAATTTATGTTCGTACTTATGCTAAGATTTGCGCGAGCAAAATTTAGCATAAGTCAAAGTGAAAAATACTATATAAACCCGTCATTTTGAGATACTCTTCAGTCAGATAAAGTCAGTCAGATCAATTAACAAGAATCAAAAGAAATAAATTCACTCAAGATACTCTCTCTAGAAATCCTCCCTGCAAGAGCGATAAACTTCAAGGAAAAGGCTGCGACTTGAATTCCGATCACCAATTTTCGCCGCTAAACGAAGAGTCAGAGGCAAGTTCGAAAAACGCACTGGAAAAGGCTGCGACTTGCAATTCGCCTACAGAGAGTATCTCAACAGAAGGAACTTTTATTACTTTACTTTTATTAAATATTTACTTATGTTAAATAAATACTTCATTTCAAATATGGAAATCTAGATTACATGCTCTTATATAGGGGTGCGTGTGCTCCTAAAAGAAAACCACCAACCAAGCAAGTACGACCCTAATAATTGGTGAACCCGGAAAAGAACACCCAGAACTTCAATCAACCGCTTCTAAAAAAAAAAAACAAAATGAAGAAAAAGAACAAACGTACAATAATATTAAATCTCAACCAGAACACTCGGAGAAAAGGACTCAAGCAAACGAACATTAGTCAATACGGAACTGTCAAATTTCATTTTCTAATTTGGGATGTATGGTCTTCATCTTTCACAAAACTCTCACAGTTCGAGGATTCATTGTCAAGGACATTAGCCAAACTTCTTTTACGGTATGGATTTCTTTCAACATGTTCAAGTTGGGATTATGGGCAGAAACTCATTTTTTTGAATTCCACTACGAACTCTGATTCCTTTTCGAATTTTAAATGGTTCTGTGAGGAATGCTGCCTTTTAAGTATGAATAATTTAATTCAAGATAAAGGACCTAAATTCAAGCAACTTCGCCTCTACATATGTAACTGTCCTTGTACGGTATGATTTCTTTCATCATTTTAAGTTTGGAATGGGCCAGAAATTCAGTTTTTTGAATTCCACTACGGAACTGTTTGATTTCCTTTTCGATTATTCTAAATGTTTCTGCTGACCTCTCCCTTTTATGCTTGACGAATTTTTTTGGATAAAGCCCCTAAACTTCAAGCAACGTCGGTCCTCTACAATGTCAAGCAATGTTTCTCTCGTTACTACAATTTTGAAAACTGACGTTCGCAATGCTGCAATCAGTGGTTAA
Source organism: Trachelipus rathkii (assembly GCA_015478945.1). Taxonomy (NCBI): domain Eukaryota; kingdom Metazoa; phylum Arthropoda; class Malacostraca; order Isopoda; family Trachelipodidae; genus Trachelipus; species Trachelipus rathkii. Next base: position 10,721 of record JABUQX010047421.1, on the reverse strand, counting down.
CGCTCGATATCGTTCTTCACTTATTTGGGACCTTTCCGTTGGATTTATGCTGGGTCGAGGTCTTCTCGAAATTGAAAGACTTTAATTGTTTCCTCTTAATAATTATTAGTATAACATTTTTTTTTGTATTTTTATGCTTTTAAATGTTTGTATGTTTGTTTATATCTAACTGATATAACAAAATATGCTTGTGTTTAAATGCACGTTTTTATTTCTGTATATTAAACATTATTGTAATTTATATGTATCAAAGTACTTGTATATAGTTTAGATCTTCGGATGTAACAAGTCGGTTATGCTCGTATTTGAATATTTCTGCTCAAAGTTTCATGTAGTCCTATTTTTTACGTGAAACTATGTGTTGTATGTTTTATCATGGCATACAGATTAAATTATGCATTCATTTTTCAATACTTTAATTTTATGTATTTTAGTTATTATTTCTTGTATAATTTAGTATAACATACTTTCTCACTCCGTGTTTAGCGCAGGAAGTAATGTAGTACTCCATTATAACTTGTTGTAAACATTTTAATTTATGTTCGTTACTTATGCTAAGATTTGCGCGAGCAAAATTTTAGCATAAGTCAAAGAGAAAATACTATATAAACCCGTCATTTTGAGATACTCTTCAGTCAGATTAAAAATTCATCAATAAAAAGAAGAATCAGAAGAAATAAGTCAAATGAAGATACTCTCTCTAGAAATCCTCCCTGCAAGA
>JABUQX010047421.1:0-2500 GCA_015478945.1 Trachelipus rathkii | reverse complement strand
ATTCAATCGATTTATACATAATGCCAGATTACTAACTTATCATAACAGCAAATACGATTCAGTCATCAATCAGACATTCTCAAGAAGTTCTGTCCCTCGAGCTGCTTAAAAATTTCACATAATACCTCCACAACTTTCAGTTTTATTTATCATAAGTATTACTTAATTACTTATCTTAACTTTACATTAAATAGTCACGCAATATACAATCAAATCAATATATAGGTTCAATTTTTATTAGGCTTTCATGCATGTTCTACATGTTTTTTTCGCATGTTTTCTAGATGATTTCTCTTGTCATGTTTAAATTTTCTGCATATTTAACATGTTTTCTACTTACATATTATTAAGTTTTTGTAAGTTATCTATTTCGAAAATACTAACTTCCATGTATCTTTTCTTTATCAATAATGTTTTACTTACTACAACATCTAATGTTAAACAAGAACTTAACATATATTTATTTATTTATTATTATATATATAATATTAATTACATATACACTTTAAGTCTGTAGGACCGAGTTACTTAATCTTACTGTAACTTAGATTAACTACCTTGGATTAAACTTTTGATTCTTGAAATAATAACGCACCCCCCACCAAATTAGTCGCACATGCCACTAGCTTAATTACGTACACCAACCACTTCAATATGCAACAACTGATCTACCTGACATCCGCCTAAATATATAAAATTAATTAAAGTATAATTTTAAACAGTACCACTGTAAAATGAAACATTATAAATATATTTATAACAAAGACTAACTTTATGCTTTATATTTTTTTGTTTGAGTAGGTGTGGAAATATAATTTATCGTTCTCTTAAAACTTCAGAAAATTTTCAAATACATTTTATACTTACTTAGGAAGATTATCTAAAAATTCTCACTTTATGCTTTTAGGTAATGAATCCAAACACATTGACTTTGGAGTATGTTTAATCAAAAAGAAGACAGTTAAATAGTGACACTGTTGTTCAAGTCCTTTAGAGAAATTTTTGTTTCATATTTGAATTCAAAAATAAAAACACTAAAAGAATCAGTTATTTATTCTAGTAAAAAAATGATGGCAAGATTTGTTATTTATTAATATATTAAAGAAATTCGACACGTCTATTATATTTTTCTTTGTCATATAATATTTAATACATCTATATACAGTAGGCATCAAAATCAAAACTTTTTAAACTCTTTTACTACATGACCTAACGTATCCATTTCTATAACAAAAGCCTTATTGATACGCTGCTTTTAACGTAACACGCTTCACCCAACACCACCTTACGCTCTATAACCTATCAGAATCTGATGTTCCAGTTTTAATCTGTTTACAAACTTTATATTATTATATTTAAGATATATTTTAAACTATTTTCACTTTTCCATCATTTCTGAGGTATTCAAAACAACAACACACTCACTCTATAAGACACAACCAAAACGTAATAAACGTGAATAATAAATAGGATTTGGTTGGAAAACGCGGCACTAATCAATAAGAAAATCAGGTTCTCAAACTGTTTCTTTTAAAGTGCAACCTTTTACGCAGAAGTCTTTCGCTACTTTTCCAAACGGAAGGCAAATATTTGAGAAGATTAAGAGGATTTGTTTTGGCAAGAAATAGGTACGCGCGCGAAGCCAGCAAATAAACCGTTCAGAAGATAAAGAAGAGGTGGGGATAGATGGGAAAGAATAGATAGACGTCGCATAACGTCGCAGTTGATTAATTTATGGGCAGTTTTTTCATTTTTTAAGACAAAGCAAGTATTTTTTTGAGATCACGAACGATAAAAGATATATTCACATAAATTTGAATCAATTCCATATAAGTATTCTGGGGCATTCATATTATATTTGGACGATGAGTTTCTGTGATTTGGATCGATGCGAAATCGACTGTGACCGGCAGTTTTTTAACATTTCTTGTTGCGAGGTACTTTAACTCGTTAAACATATTTGAGAAAAATCGGACTTTGTCAACATTTCATGGGGACATGCGTTAAACGCTCAGATCAATGAATATGTAGCCTAATATATATATTATTATATTATATAAAACTTAATATATTATATAACTATTCTTGATTGAAGTATACAGGAATATACTATATATATGTAAAAGATTTATATTAAATATTAAAAGTAATACGAAAATATCTCCACACTTCTATTAAGGTTTTTTTTCATTGTTGCTTATAATATAGAATAAGTTGAAACCAATACGCTCGAAGAATCTAAAATGGTAAATGTTATATACTACTCTATATCATTTAGTACGTATTTTAACCGAATATAGTATGCCATTCTAACGTACTAGTATATTATCTATATTACTATACAATAACACCTGATATTGTAGGAGCTGACCATTGCTTTGAAATAGGTTCCTTTTAAGGAACCTACTCTCGGTTTAGCGAGTATATCACAGCGGACAGTCCCAGGACAACGATGGAGCCATACTTAATCACTTACTATACTTTTTTTTTTTTTTTTTTT
>JABUQX010047420.1:35000-60780 GCA_015478945.1 Trachelipus rathkii | reverse complement strand
TTAACTTATCTTTTCTTATTTTTCTAATCATCACTAACAATACTTTTTTCATAAATTTAACATTATGCTAAACTCGATACAAATTATTATCTAATTTGTTCAATGACTTAGGCCTCAAGTCATACACATACAAAAATCATTAGGCAAAAAATTAATAACGAACAACCTATACACCAGGACTATGAAGCTAATATGTCGTGGTCTAGCTATGTTGAACGCTCAACAGTTTCAGTTGCCCTATCTAAAGATCTGTATTCTTGTCATGGTACATCTTCTTTATTTAATATAATGCTTGCTGCTTCACGGACACTACTGCCTTTACTATTTTTATGAGAGGATCCTTCGTCACATATCTACAATCTCAGCAAAGCACACTAACAACGTTTTCGTTACAAAGAACTTAACTACTCCACAGCATATCATAACCCTGAGAACTTTTCAAACCATAGGAGCAGATCTTAACCATTCAGTGTTAATCCTTATACATAACATCACGTAATAATTCAAACTAGATAATGTACGGCATAACTCTGCTCGTAATATCATTCACTGGACAACGCAAAAATGCTGAAACTTAACTAAATTTTTACTTAATCAAATATATTTGCATCAGTATCTTCCCAATAAAAATTCGATCATAATAAAACGTCGTCTAATCATCATTTAATCCCAAACGAATAATTGCTACAACTATAATAATAGTGTTAAAACCACAGTCACATAAAAACAAAATTTTATCCTGACACTAACATAAAATTAACGTGTCTTGAGATAAGTAATCAACATACAGTAAAGCGTATATTATACTGAATTTTAAAGCCACGTAAATCAGTAACCAGTAACTCAACACCCTTTCCCTCGCATCCGCCTATCTATGCCCATCCGCCTGTGGATCTTATTGAAAGCTATTGATGTCAAGTCATCTTCGTGAGTATCATTTGGATAAACATAACATAAAAATACCTAGTTGTTGATATACTGACATCTACGAATATATAGTGCGTTTAACGCACAAAGTTTAACTACATTTAGAAGCTTGAAGGATTCGCAGAACATCTTACCTCATATAGGTACAATCATTTGCAAACCTAATCATACCCTCGCGTAAGAATAATCAGATTCAGCTGACATCCTGAAAATCCCAACTTAATCAAATTCGTAAAGTGACTTACCGGTCACAAATACTCGAAGTTTCCATTTTCCCGCATATCCAGCAAACAGGTAAAAGCCTATTATCCTAACAAAAATCCTTAACGGAGTGACCATTCTATTGCAAAGTCCACCATCTTGAACATATAATGGCAACTACCCATCAAATAGACATAAATTAAATGTTAATCATTCATTTGAACTAGATGAATAAAGCGTAGACATAGCAAAATTCTCCCGCAAAACATCTAAACAAAAACAACCTAAGGTCACGTTTGTAACACCATACATTCCGTCCAGGGTAACACATAATATTTACTATATCTTATCATTTTTAGCAGATTTGCTGTTATGTACTTTGCAAAATTGTCATGAGTAATGAATAGAGTTTGAGTTCTTAAATGATGTGGCTATTTGGTCATTAGGAGTAGAAAAATGTTAGGAATAGAAAGAACCATACCTGCCGAGTAGAAAACCCAAGGGATGCGCCCTTGAAAGGGTGTGAAAAATCGCCGAGTGGGGGCTCACCCGATGGGTATTGCCTAAGCGCCTACCTCCTCGGTATCCGTCGCATCCTCAAGGATTCACACTTGCGTTACGCTACGCATTAATATTCGTTGTCTGTATGATAATGGACAAGGTTATCGATACATTTTTGCTAAATGTTACTGGTCAATGTAAAGATTAACGTTAATAATGTTAGAGAATATGTTTGAAAAGAGTATGAATAGGTTTGCGTTTTGCATGCAATGTTAGTTACTTTAATTGGTGTTAAGTGTGGAACTTGTTAATGTTAACAGTTTCTTCGTGTGTAAGTTGTGTTAGGTTTTTGTCGAATTGTATCAGTTGATTTTCTAGTCATGTTACGGCTATGTTTAGCTTTCGAATTGATGTGGAAACTTTATTACGTTAGCGTATATTTCCATTGGGCCAAGTACAGATGAATACTGTTGTAAGTGTGAACTATTGTTAATGTTCCTATTTAATTCGCCGTGAGCTTGGTGTAGTTTTGTTGTTGTACAGTAATTCTAGTCATTGTGATCGTTATGTTAGCTTTTATAATGTGTAAATCTTTGTTGTTAGCGATATATTTCGTTGACATTGTGAATAAGATATCTCTGGTTTTTAATGGTTATGCTTTAACTCTAAAGAACTACAAAAGTTACGCAGTGAAAGCAAGCATCAAAGGGTTTAATTGTAATGCTGACTTATGCTGTATAGTGTGTCTGGTGTGTTATGCTATTGAAGTATGGGTTAGTATCATAGTTAGCTTTACAGAGGAATAAACGTACATGTTTGTATTTATCCGTACAGTTTTTTACCCTTTTCTTAAAAAAGGTGTGAACATTTTTTGTTGCTTTATAAAACCAAAAATGCAAAATTATCACTGATACGTTAGAGATAGGCCTGTGACAAAGGTTGTCACTAGGCTTACGGTTTTCACTCGTATTAGTTAGCTTACGTTCACTTGGGCTTGTCTGTGCTAATTTGCGGATCTTTTTGTTAAATGGTTACCCGAGTTATTCGCTTGTAATTGTGCTTACGGTCTGTTTTTGTACATTACTATATACTTGATTTCGCCAGTACGTCAAGAACATGACTAATTTTACTGAAAAAAATATGACTTGGACATCAAGTAGGAATCAAATAATCAATAGATCGAATAGATTCAGAATGATCAATGATCGTATGTGGACATGAGGTTGGTTGGAGGTGTCGTCGATTCATTTTAGCTTGATTTACGTGATTTTCTGTTTTACGTGTATATAAACATTGACATTTTAGTCAAAATTAATAACTTGAATTCAATAAGCATCCATAGATTCCACGGATGGATTAGAGGGTCGTTGTGCATGGTGGTTTTGATTTTACTGTGTCTTAGTGTATATAATAACAATGACACTTTGAGTAAACAAATATGACTTTTCCATTACACAATTAGATAATAGATCAATAGATCACGGAGTGGTGAGATGGAGGGGATGGATGTGTGGTTTGATTTACTGATTTTTAACTGAGTTTATCACAATTGCAAAACATTGACAATGATTAAGTAAAGGAGTATGAACATTGAATCATAACAATTAGTGCAATAGATACGGAGAGGGGTTTAGGAGGGTTTTTGATTACTGAGCTTAACTGATTTATCTAGCTTTAGTGTATGAGACAACAATTGCTAAAAATATTACTTTAATCAATAGACCAACGTAGATCACAAGAGATCGGACAGGAGGTGGTTGATGGGTGATATTGATTTACTGGATTTAGCTTGAATTTAGGGTCAGTAAAACATCCCAATTCTAAAAGTAAAAGATAGAGCAGAAATCTATAATAGCTCAATAGATCACGGAAGGGTGAGGAGGGCTGTTTGATGTAACGCTGATTACTGATTACTGCGTTAGGGTAATGTAAACATGACAAATGTCTTACGTAATAATATTATCTTGAATCAATATATCTAATCGGATCGAACGGAAGGGGATGATGTGGCTGTTGATTCTGATTTCTGACTTTAGGGTATGCAAAAAAACGGTATTTGTAATTTAAAACACTAAAAAGATAAAAGAAATTTATTTATTTATTTATTTAGTTATTTATTTTATTTTATTTTATCCTTTCTGATGGTTTGAATACCATTCATTTTTCGATCCTGTCAGACTCGATAGACTAAGAGGAAACAAGAGCCACTATGGATCTAAGACACTGGCAGTGGTTCTTTAGATAACAGGAAAGGAGCGCTTTGGAGCTCGAAGCCTGGGGCAGTGGTTCTTTAGAGAACATCACAGGAGCGCTTTGAAGCTCCAAGTCTCCAACAGTGCATTCATGAAAGTTAGCCGATGGTTTTAAAACCTCATATCCTGAAACCATGCATTAATGTCGAGATCTACGGTTCGATAAACATGTTATCAAATAACTATATGTACTCATTACACGAAATTTACTAACTCAGCACCGGTGCCGAATGCCAACTCCTTTGATTTCCCTACCGGCTCTTTCCAGAAATCCGACTCGATCCTTCTTTTCCAATATTTGCAGATCTTCTAACGAACATTTCGATTTTAGGGGGCGCCCCTTCCGGGCTGGCGCACGAGAACATATACCTCGTCTAGCGATAGGTTACGTCATCCCTCTCATGACGGGGAGTCCAAGCTTTGACGCAGATAAGCATCTATAGTAAGTCATCCTAAAGATTGAGGGGTGAAGAAGAAGTGTGGGTATTATATAGACTTATTCTAGTCCTTCTAGAACTGCAATATATTGGCCAACCTGATCGACAATTGTCTTACCAACCACTGTAGCGAACCATAATTTGACCAATCAAAATAGAAAACCTAACACATTTTTAGAGAAAATCCAAGAATGACGCATTGACTTGAATTACATGCTTATTTAGACTCACGATCTCAGCAGATCCGACTTCTCCCGACTTAAGATGAATGCCCCCTAACTTTAACAGCCTCAAGCGTCAAAATCTGACACGGCCTACAAAAATTGAGGTACATGTCGTTATTTGACACTTGAATTCACCTGTTCGCACAAGCAGCCTCTACCAACCTCAAGAAACCGGCTTTCCCTGACCCCAGAAAACATATAGATGCACCGTCAACGTCCAAAAATCTATCGACTTGATAAAATTTCAAGTCAAGTCGCCTATTTCGTATTTGGTTTGACAGGGTCCAGAACCTGCAGATAAAGCATCACCGGACCGTTGAAAACACCCCATTTGACGCTTCAATGCGTTTTAAAAACGCTTTGAAATCCCGAAAAATCACGCTCTTGGAACTTCGGTAAAAACGCAGGAAACTGCCGGTGAACGCGGGCTCAAACCATTAAGAATCGGAACAGCGGGAAAATACTACATTAGGTGATTCGTTGTCGATATGTAAAAGAGCACAAATCTAATTTTGTCTTTTTTTTGTGGCTCCTTTTTGCTACTTTGTGGCGCTTTTTTGCTGATTTTTGTGCCGCAATTTCTTCTGCTCGATCTCTTCGCACCTCATCACATTATAATATATATATAGTATAATCTATAATATATAATTATATAATATTATTAGTTATATTATAGTAATATAATATATAATATTATATATATATATATTATAGTATAATACTAGTATATGTATAGACCCGTTTACATAGGTATTTTATCATTATCATTCGATAATATAGTATAACAGATTTTCTAGTAGGATGTGGGAAATGCTGAAAATTTTAATTTTAAATTGCGAAATAATATGTAGAGTAGGAAATGTTTAATATTATATATGCATTTATAATAGGAAATAGATATATTTATAATATAATATATATTATAGTACATAGTATATATATATATATATAGTATATAAATAGTATTATAAGTATATATATATATATATATTGTGTACTATATATATAATATATATATAAAGTATATATATTGTATCATATACAATGTGACTAGGTAATATCAAAGTTAATAATTTTATAGACTTTTGTGTGTAAGGAAATATATTATAGACTAACAGCTGTCATATGTATCAGATTAGTTACTTAATGTATTTTATTATATATAAGATTTCTAATGTAAATTATATAATTATATATATATATATATCGTTTAGTCATGTGATCTTACATCTGGTAATTCGTCGGCATCGGAATCGGAGAAATCGGGCTTTTTTGACAAAGGAATCGGAAATTCGGCAAAGATTCATACTTGCCGAATTCTTTTGCCGATTCTTTGGTATATCAATTCTGAAAAAATTGTTTATTCGATCTTTAATGATATTTCACGGACATCGATTTCTGAAGTCGTTGTTCCGTATTGGATTGTTTACATTTGTCAGTTCTTTCTGAATTTATAATTTTCGCTTAAAGAAGAACTGGATTGAGCGGCCATATAAAAGTTGAAAAATATGCATTAGGAATTTTCACACATTGAAAACATTTGGCAATATTTCGTTAGTCATGTTATGTAATATGTTTTTGGATAATTATATACCTGTTGAAGCCGTAAGTGAGGCAGCTGAAAATATTGATACTTGATAGGCTTGTAAAAATGGAGCTATGGAAATAAATGCTATCCTCGAGTGTTTCACCTTTTCACTGTATCTGCTTCACGACGCATCTTAATATAATGTGATTGTCTTCACAAAATGTTAATGGAAGCAATTTCAATATTCCTGCTAATAAAATTCAGGTTATAGTAAGGGATACGCACCTAATATGGCTTCAGGAGTTACACAAGCAGGATTCCAGAGAAGTACCGTTTGCTTTTACATCGCTTTTGCACACTCATTTCTCAATGAATGCCATCTATTTGAACAACGAGACGCTAAAAAAATAATCCTTATCATGGCAAATAACAACACGAGGTATTTTAACTCACTTCGCTCCCAAGCTATTTCCAAGTATGTAACTTCGAAGAGTATCATGACATTGTACCACAGCACAGATCTATTCAGGAAGTATATCAAACCAGATGTACATAGCCAGTATCATTAAATGGCTTTTAAAAATTATATATTGAAAAAAAGAGCGGCTCTCATTTCATATTGCAGTGATAATTCAAAACCTGTATGCTTAGAAACAATAGAAAGTTCTTGATAAAATGTATTTATTCAATACTATAAAAATTTTTGTTGATTGTACAAATTTAGGAATCAATGGCATCGGCAATAATTAGGCAATCAGAATATATTAGCGCATAATATGAAAATGATTTCCATTTTGTTGTTAAAGATCAGAAAAAATAGCTATTGAGGTGAACTTGGGTCTTACGTATCAGCTGGAAAATTGCAGTAACAAAAATAGATTCCAGCATTTACTTTTACTGATAAGAATCTTGTGCTTGCTACCTATCTTGATCACGCTTTAAAACTACATTCCTTGAGGATGATAATATACAATATAACAAGTGAAGATACTTCTTAAGCAATTTGGATGTGCGAAGTATATAAGTATATAAAGGAAACGAAAAGGTTTCACATCTACCTTAAACCAATTTCAGTATTTTCTTTCATTTTATCCATCAGTAAATGGGGGCGAAAAAAGTGTAGTACATGAAGATAATAGATTTAACTCAGTTGTTGAAAAGTTTGTTTCGGTAATTAAGAGAGGAAAAAGGACTTTAAAAACAGCAAAGAACCTCATTCCTAAGGAGAAATGTACCTCATTTATTGAAAGATTGAGTGAAGTTATTGGAAGGACAAATCAAGATGATAAAATTGAATACATTAAAATCAGAAAGTCTTACAAGGTAGGTCATCGAATAAAGGAGCCTTTCAGCATTTGGGGTGTCCTTGCAGGAAAATATTCAAGCTCGTCCCTTCCGTGGTAAAAGTGAAGAGACTCTTCAGAATTGGAGGATCATTTTATTCTCCTAAAAAAATCGAATGTCACTCAGAAACGGGAGAAATGTTAATGTTTTTGCACTACATGCTTAAAGTCATGTATTTAACTACAAATAATAGATGATAATTTTGCTACTATTATTCAACTTCTTTGTATCAGGGCGGACTCTCCTCCTTTAACCCAAAAAAGAAAAAAAATTGTCATGTTATTGTAAGAATTTTAAAGTATTGGCATTAGTTGATAATTGGAGCATAAATAAAAGGTATTAAAATACCTAGAGTACATTACTTTGGAAAGTGAAAGAGTTTGAAAGAGATAAATTTTCTCTGTAAAGTATCTAAAATTAAGTTGATTTTAGCAAAATGTAGGCAATATATATATATAATTAATAGTATAAGTATATATAATGAACATATATTTGTAATAATATATATATAGGCTTTTTTTTTATATTTTTATTTTTAATTAATTTTTATTTTTACTATTATATATTGTAATATATTATGTTAGATATATATAGTATATATTATATATAGAAGTAATGGAATCGGGAACGGAATTCGGAAGATCGAAGTCGGAATCGGGAATCGAATCGGAAACGCACTTTGACGGTATCCTGAATCGGAAATCGGCATCGGCCTGGAAATTTGGAATCGTGCCAGTTCACTATTATATAATATATATATATATATATATATAATAATATATACTATAATATATAGTATATTATATATATATAATATAGTATTTATATATATATATATATATAGAATAATATATAAGTATATACACAAGCTGTGTACACATTTTTTATAACTGTATTAACTGGAGTGAAAAAGTATTTTTTGGCAAATTGAACAGAAGGTAGTACCTGTTTCTTTGAAGACCACCTTAAGTAATTAGTGTGATATGGAGTTTCTGCAAGGAAATGTGCTTGTTTTGTGTTAAATGGTAAATTATAGATGGTCATCGGTTTCGTTCTACAGCAGAGCGTTCAGGGAATGGCTCCGAAACGGAAGATTGGCAAAAAGTTGAAGGGTGCTTTTTGCAGACAGATGGAAGAAGATTAATTGCAATTATTAAAGAATTGATTTAAAAATGTTCAGACGCGCCCCCATCTGAGGAAGCTATTAGGTCAGCAACGAATAGAGTCGGCTGTTGAAGGTTGAGTCAGGCGAACCTCTTAAATGAAAAGAGAAATTAAAAGAAATGAGTAGGAGGGGACGAGCTTCTTTGGTCATCACATTATAATGAATAGAGCTTGAGATCTGAGAAGATCCTTATTAGAAGTTTGAATTAGCGTAGGAGTGAAAGAGAACAATATAGGAACAAGAAGACTGGAGATAGAAGGAAGAAAAATAGCTTCATGGATACGTGACAATATAAGGAACGAATTGAGAGAAGCATAACAGGATTTGGCAGAATGAAGAGACAATCTAATGAAAGGAGGGGCTTCATAAAACAGTGACGTGCCATACATTCTGTATAGACAATAAATGGAATTATGTCATTGCCAGCAAATACAGATCTGCTTATGGTTAATTTAGGAAAGTTGATAATGTTCCGTGAGCTATGGTGGAACAAATGCAATGGATATCACGAAAGAATAAGATAAACTAGATATATTATAAGTATAATATATTATATATTAATAATTATTTATCATAGATTATATGTATATATATTAGATATATATATATTATAATATATAAGTATCATATATAATATAGATATATATAATATATGTAATATATTACGTAATATATAATATATATATATATTATATATATATATATACTGATATATATATTAAATAGTATTAAAATATTATATTTCATATATTATTATTCATATATAATCTATAATAAACTATTACAAATTAATTTCAAATGTTGATATTTATTAATACGCTCGTCCATTCATAAAATTATATATTTAATAGCAAAACAAATATTCTAGTGTGAAAGGGTTCTAATTTAATACAATTGGACTAGCTAGACAAGGATATATATAGATTAATACTATCATATATATAGTATATTATATATATATATATATATTATTATATATTATAATATAATAAGATATATATATAATATTATATATCATATACTATATATATATATATTAATTATATATAGTTATATAGTATATATATACATAACTATATATATATTAATATTATATATTTAATATAGTATATATATATATATATTATTATATATATATTATAGTAATAGATAATATATATTATTACTATTATAATGCGAAGAAGGAGAAGATTTTTTAGTGGAATACTGAAAGATCCTCCTACCCGCCACCGCGGGTCGGGTAAGCGAGTATTAACCATGCCCGCAATGTTGAGGTTCCACTTTTCCATGGCTTTAAAAAACTACACTAGAATTTAGAACTAAGACCTGCAATATTGAGATGCTTTAAACATACTGATAGAAAATATGATCGCCAAAATATCGATTATTTTTGCTTAACAGGGGATCACAAATATTAATGAACTTTCGTTCTACGCGACCTGATCATTATCATGTTTGAACGTGGCTACAAATACAACGGTGAGATAGACGTCGTTGGCAAGGCTAACGCAAACATCCACACGAACAAAAACACCCATCGGATCAGCCAACAATATTTCATGGTTGACACGAAGATAATCTATTCTCAAATTTTATCAGTACTCCACACTATTATATAGTAGTATTATATAGTATATATATATATATTAAATATATTAATATATATATAATATATAACTATATAGTATATATATTAGATATATATATTATTTAGAATATATTATATACTATAATATATATATTTAATATATATATAATATTTATACATATATATATATACTATATATATATATATAATATATATAATATATATATATATATATAAGTATTATAAGTATATATATTATATATATATATATAATATATATATATATATAATATATATATATATATATATATATATATATATATAATTATATTATTATATAGGTCAGCATCCCGAAAAAGCCAGGCATGTACTAAAAAACTATAACAGTCCACTTAATAAAATTATAATTCTATTTATCTTTAAAGAAACCCGGAAAAATTTTAAAAAAAAAATAATAAAACTAACGCTTTTTTAAAAATTAAATTGTTAAAAATTATTGAAAAATTGTCATTTTTGATAATCAAAGATGCGGCTTACTCCCGAGAGTGAGCAGGCAGAGATTGCCAAATGTTGAATTTTTTTTTTCTTACACTAACGAATACCCTCGAATAAACAAGAACAGCAAGAACGATGGATAGAGTCGGGGGTTTCTCGGCCTACGCGGGGAAGACGGTTGGGAACTTTCGTCCCCCTCTGTCCCTTCCGTCGCTCGAACCCCCTAAAAAGGATATAAAAAGAAAAAAATAATATTTTCTCCTTTTTGCGTAAATAAAGCGGTATTGTCGGCAGAAACGTTTCTCTCGAGAACAATTAGCTTTCAATGGTCAACTGTTAAGCGGGTGCACTGAAGACCTTTTACTAATATTTAATAAGGAGTTTATTTAAAAAATATTAGAATTTAAAAATAATTTTTTTTAATAGGTTCGTTGGCAGTGAAATTGCTTGCTGAAATCAAAAAAATGTTATTATTATTTTCCTGTATGATTTTAGTTACTAGTTACATGCCCGAAGACTTTTCGGGATGCGGCCTATGATATATTATACTGTACAGTATATTACTATATATATAATTTATATATATATCTATATATATATATATAGTATATATTATATAAATATATAATATTATATATATTATATATATGCCAGCCTCTAGAAAGCCACAATCCATATTCTAAACTACAGATGGCTTCTACGGAAATGGAATACATTTGTTGGAATCCTGGTAAAACTTTAGTTCGAGAAAACTGGTAAAAAATTAAAAAAAAACAATCATATTCTCAAAAAACTACAATGGCTCGGCGAAAAGACGTCGCCTCTTAGAAAGCCACAGATCCATTCTCAAAACTACAGACAGCATACCGGGAAAAGAATACATTGCTGGAATAGCTGGTCTACTTTTAGTGCGGAAAATGTAAAAAAAAAAAATAAAAATAAATGAAAAAAAAATAAAAAAATTCAATATCTAAAAACTACAATAGCTACAGCGAAAGGAATACTTTGGAATTCTGGTAACATTTTAAGTTAGGAAATGTAAAAAAAATTAAATAATAAAATATTGGTTGTAATGATAAGTAATATAGCGAGAAGCTTTAAGATTGTTTACATGGCGTTGTTTTCTATGAATGTTGACAATAATATACGTTTATTTTTTTTTTAAACTAAGCACCCAAGCGTATGATCGCCTGATGGCAGGAGTACGGGTCTTCGGCTTCCGGGACTACGGGCGTAAGGACTATTTCCCCCCTCCTCCGGAGGGTCTCCGGAACCCCTCCCGCCTTTGGTATTTGGGTGTCGCGGGGTTCCCCCGCCCCCTCCGGGGTATGAAACGTGCCCCCCTCTGTTCCCCGTCGGTTCGAGCCCCCTACATTGCGTGTAATACCTTTACAAAATAAATATATATAGTATATATATATATATATATATATACTTATAATATATATAGTATATATTATATCATAATAAGATATATAATAAATAAAAATATTATTATAGATTATATAATCTGTCGCCTCTGCCCTTATTAATTAAGCCCAATTTTTATTTTTATTTAGTTTATTTATTATTTATGTTTTTTACATTTTCCTAATACAAATTTACAAGGATTCCAAAAATGTATTCTTTTCGCGGCAGCCTCTATGAAGAGCCACAATCATACTTTCAAAACTACAATACTACAGTGAAAAGGAATACATTGTTTGAATCCTGGCAAATTTCACATGAGAAAATGTAAAAAAAATAATCATATTCAACTTAACTAACTAGCTACAGCAAAAAGGAATAACATTTTGGAATCCTTGTAACATTTTAGTTTAGGTTCAATAAAACAAAATAAAATACAAAGTTGCTATTTTTTTTTAGGGTAGCTCGAGCCGCGGACATAGATATATATATAAGGTATATATAATATATATATATATATATTATAATATATAATATATTATATAATATATATAGTTATATATATAATATACTATATATTATATTTCTGGTAAAGTTATTCACGGCAATGGTAGGGGCCTCGAGTCCGACGGGAAACAAGGGGGGACGCTTTTCCATCACTCGTAGGGGAGGGAGGGAGGAACCCCCGCGACACCCAAATTACTCAAAGAGCGGGGGTTCCGGAGACCCTCGAGGGGGCAACATATCTAACCCGTAGTTCTCCCCGGAAGTGACCGAGAGGATCCTCCTGGATCCTGCCACGGTCGGTATTACCCATGTCACTACTTTTTTATCAAGCTGCTCTTTAACTAGTAGCTAGAAATCTCATTATTTTAACGATTATCTCGTACTAAAAATGATCTTAAATAGGCTTTTCCTCGCTCATAATTACGTACTAATTCATCAAAAAAATTCTATCTTTTTTACACTTTTCCTCGATAAGATTTACCAGGATGCCAAGCAATTTCCCTGATTCCCCGGTAGCTATTGTAGTTTTTGAGATATGGGATGTGGCTCTTTTCTAGAGGCTGGGACCATATATATATATATAGTATAATATTAGTTATATTAATTATTATATATATAATATTATAGATATATAAATATAATATATAATATAGTATATATATTATTCTATATATCGGATATATTATATATATATATATATAATATAAGTACGAACTTATAGTCGTCAAGGACAGCAAGCTTGCACTCCTCGGGCGAGGGAACATTGCTTTCTGCCGCATTCAGTCTCAAACGGACTCTCCTCAAATTTCAGCTAGACAAACAGCCATTCGTCAACTAATCAATGGCATTGCCGACCTAAGGATGTCTCGGGTTCGGTCGCAGTGGCCTTCACACCAGATCACACCTGAATGAGTGAGAAACGATCCTTTACTCAAGATTATATTCATAAATCCCCATTCAGATTCCGTCTAAGGTACTTGCAATCAGTATAACTTTACACCTCTGGTAATAATAACCTATGCTTGGTTCACTCTCTTGTAAATTTTTTAAACATAATTTGTAATCACTGTTTATGATATTTAAATTGTAAAATAATCATACTCTAGGTCAGAGTGTCTAAAACTGACATCATGTAACTCAAGAACGGCAGCTCTACAGTAAAAACGTGGTATCAAAATTTTGAATCAGGGGAAAATTTAGGAGTGGTTTTTTATTTTTTTTTTTTCTGGTTTCTAATATTTTTAAATAAAACATTTTTTTTACTTTTTGCCGATTCTTCAGGGCTCGGAGCCTGATCGGGGTGATCAGAGGGGGTGGACTGAAGTCGGTCCCTGTCGTCTCACCGGGAGGTCCCTGGATGACCCTGCCGACTCCTCATCTTTGTGCGTTTTGAACCTCTATGGTACTTCCTTTAGTTAAAAAAAAGAATTCAATTTACTTCCCTTAGCACTTTGGTTTAGTCACTGTTAGCTTAAAGAATACCCGAATAGGTAAACACAATGATGGCAGTGAGAGGGGGTGTCGGACCATGCCGGTGGACGACGGGGTGATCGTCCCCGCTCTGTGCCCGTCCGGCCGAGCCCCCTAAGGATGGGAAAAAAAATTTTTAAAAATAATTCCGACAAATAAATGCCAAAAAAAAAAAAAACATTAAAAATCCCTCCTTAGAATTTTCCGCTTGATTCCAAATATAGTACATTGTTTTACTTGTAGGCTGTGCATTCTCGAGGTTCATGAACTCAAGACCAACCTCCTCTCCACCCTACATCTCAGCCTCCCTACACCCAGATAATAAAAATAACTTAATCAGTATCTCCCAAATTAAGTTTAAACAATCCGGTGATATACACCCTAACCCAGGCACACCCGAAAACATCTTTCCCATTTGCTAAAAACGTCACAAAAAACTAACAATCTATAAAATGTTCCCATTGCAATAGATGGATCTATAAAAACAAATCTTCCCCTTTTACGGCTCTACCCCAGCAAAACCACTCTTGGACCTGTTCTATGATACTCCCAACTACTTCCCACCTTCTCTTAAACTTAGCAATAATAACTGAACTATAAAAATCCTTCAAATTACCATAAATGGATAAAACAACAAACGTTCCAAAATTTTAGACTTTCTTTATAAATATATCATTGACATAGCTCTAATACAGGAAGCTCACACACCACAAAAACCACAAAATACCAAAAGATTGCAATTTTATAGATATGACTCAATTTACTCTGATACCCAACCAGAAAATTGTACCATATTAATACTAATGAAAAACTGCCTATCCCACCATAACACCACAACCGAAATCATCTCCTTATTGAACGTTCCAATCCTTAAAATCCAATCATTTACTATTCTCTTCAATAATATCGCACACAACATAATAAACATATATATTCCCCACAGCACATCTCATTATTGTCCGAACAATTACAAACACAACTTAAACCCTATCAAAACAATTGACAATTTCATAATAGGAGGCGATTTTAACGCCATCACACAGCCTGGTAAAAGAATATCCGTCGATAACCCAGGGAATTGCGAACATTCTCGGGATGAGCTTAGAGATCTTAAATATACTAAATCTACTAACAACTTCCCACTCGAATTCCTCCCCACATAAATTAACCTAGAGACATCTCCCGACATACTTGTTTTCTCTTCACATCATCTCTCTTTACAACACTAAATTGGAATACAGAAGATGGATCTCCATCAGACCACGTCCCAATTATAATCACATATAAAACAAAAAAATATCCAACTCCAAATAACTCCAGTCTTTACAAATTACAAAAAAGCAAACTGACAGAAATTCTACCAATATTTCGAATCACACCTTCCTCTACTAGAAATTAGTAACTCCTGCTCTCTACTTAAAGCTTTAGATAATTTCACTAAAGTAGGTCCATTAAAGGCTCCAAGCCTTACATCTGCAAAAGTCAATCAGAAAACAATTTCCGTAATCCCCTGGATTAATCATCTGAATTTGTAATTATGATAAAAACAAAGAAATTCCTTCGACAAACCAAAAACTAACGTTCAGATCTGATGCACAGATTAACTCTTAAACACACATAATCTCCATCTCTCGCACCCATAAACAGAAACATTCGAGAAACACGCAAACTGTATATATATATATATATTATATACTATAGTAGTATTATATATATATAAGTATAAATTATATAAGTAAGATAAGTATAATATATATATAATTTATTTATTAATAATAATAAATTAATATATAATATAATATAATTATATATATACTATATATATAATCAACTCTGCGTAGAATGTGCAAACGTGGTACATACTACGAGGAGGGAGGAAGGTAGAATATCTAAGTAAGCTTAGAAATTAGGGTCTGAAGATGAACTGGAACAGCAAGCCAGAAGAGAACATGCATAAGGAACGAATAGCTAGGAAACTGTAGAGTGAAAGAAGATTAGACTAAAAGTGATGTGGGAAGATCTGAGATGGTGGGACATCTGGAAGGATGCAGCCGATAATATGCGAAAATGAAAATGGGAATTGGACTCTGGAGGGAAGAAGACCGAGAGGTAGACCGAAGAGAAGATGGAATGAAGGTGGAGGATTCTTTAAAGAGATGCCAGCTGCAGCAATGAGATGTTGAAGAGAAGAAGGAGTGGTCCTGGAGAGAGATGTCTGAAGGATAGACCCTCCGCGACTGACAGATTGAAAAACCTTACTGAGAGGAAGTAGGTAATGTAAGAAGTAATATATATGTTGTATTATATTATATACTAAATAATATATATTATATATTATTATATAGTAATATATTATATATATTATATATAGCTAATATATATAATATATATATAATATACTAACTTATATATTTTTTAATATATATATATATTATAATATATATACATATATATATAGTATATATATATATCTAATATAATATATATAAATATAATATATTATATTTATATATATCTATATTATTATATAGTTTAATATATATATTATATTTATATATTATATATATATATAATATTATATATTATATATATATATATAGTATAATATAATAGTACATATATATATTATATAAATATAAATATATATATATATGTTATATAATAGTAATATATATATTATATATATATATAGTATATATATATATTATATATTATATAATATATTATAATATATCATATATATATGTATATACTATTTAATATAAATATATATATAGTAATAAATTATTATATATATATATTATATTATATATATATATAGAATATATGAACTATATATTAATACGTACGTAATTATTATTGCCAGGTTTGATTCAGTTGGGTTAAGGTGTAGGTTATTAGGATTTAAATAGGATGGTAATAGTTAGGTCTTTTAGGCTTGGCTAGCAGGTTAAGTTAGATACTGGTTAAAATGCAGAAGATTGGTCTGGTAGGGTTTAGGTTACTATATATACTCATCTAGTAAAGTTTTATTATAATAATATTATATATATATATATATATTATATATATAATATATATATATTATATATATATATTAATTATAAATAATAATTAATAATTACATATAATAATAATAATAATAATATAAATATATATATAAACATAATATTATATCATATAATAATATAATAATGAATAAATAATAAGTAACAATAATTATATAATATAATCAAGATATTATAATAATAATAATAATTAATAATAATAATAATAATCAATAATAATAATAATAAATTATAATAAAATAATATATAATAATAATATAATAATTAATAAAAATATAATAATAATTAATAATAAATAATATATAAATAATAATATATAATATAAAATTAATAATAAATATTAGTGATCGGGACGCATTAAATCGGAATTCGGCATCGGATCGGAGGATCGGTCTGTTTTAAGGAATCGGAATCGATCGGCAAAATATATTCCGATCGTTACCAGTTCTTGGTGATCAATTGAAAATAGATTTTATATCGATCTGTTATGGAATATTTCAAGGCATATTCGATAGGTCCTCGCCGTATGATTTAATTTAGGTTCGTCCTGATATTTCTATTAATTAAAGAACCCTGGATTGTAGCGCGCATCTTTAGTAAGCCTAAGATAATTCATCGTTAGGATCTTCAGACAAGCAGACATTTGCAAGATTATCGTTTAGTCCGATTTTCAGTTATGTAATATAGTTTTGATAATTATATAGCCCTGTATCGTAAGTGAGGCAGTGAAATATGTTGCCTTTTAGGTCCTTTAATATTATTGGAGGCTATGATATAAATGCTATCCTTCGAGTTTGAACTCTTTTCACGATCTCATCACAGCATTCTATACAGTGTTGTCTTCAAAATTGTTATGGAAGAATTCAATATTCCGGCTAATAAAATTCATGTTATAGTAAGGGATAACGGACCTAATATGGCTGCAGGAGTTACACAAGCAGTATTCCGCAGAAATTACCTGCCTTTTTTACACTCTTTGCACACTAGTTTCTCAATGATCCTATTAGTTGAACAAAGAGAAGCTTAAATCAAAAATATATTCCATATTGCAGAACAATAGCGTAGTCATTTAAATCACTCGCCCAAGCTATTCCAGCGTATGAAGAATATAAACAGATTTAAATTAACCGCAGCACAGATTTATTCAGATATACAAACCAGATGTAAGTCAGTATGTCAGTTTCAAAAATTTTGTAACAAAAGACGGCTCTCATTTCAAATTGCAGTGATCATTCAAACTCTGTATCCTTAGAAAACAATGGAAAGTTCGTGAAAAATTTGCTAAAATACTTAAAAATTTGTTGTTGTACAAATTTATTTGAGCATCAGAGGAATAATGGCCATCGCATAATCCCAAATATGCACAAGGATTTGCATGTTTTTAAAATAAGTAAAGTTCCCCAAAAAAAAGAAATAATAATAAAAAGGAAATTACTCCACATTTTAAATCTACTCTACGCAATAGCTTTAAGATCGAGCTTTTCAGCCATTTGGAAAAATACAGTTAAACCCGTCCTCAGCTTTACTTAATGGAATAGTCTCTTTGTATTGCTACTATCTTGAATCACGCTTTTAATTACAATCCTTGAGGATGATTAATAATCTTTAAAAAGTGGAAGATATTCTTGAAGCCAATGGATGTGGCCGAAGAATATGATGTTGTATATAAGGCAAAGGAAAGACAGTTTCACTTAATGTGTAAACAATTTTCAATTGCCCATATAGAATGCAATGACATGTCGGCAATAACTCCAAATCTGAAAAATGATTTGCATTTTTTTTGAAGAGGGTCAGAAAAAAAAGAACTATTTGAGGGACTTGGGTCTACAAGATCAGCATGGAAAAATTCATAAAATAGTATACAGTCATTTACTTTACTGACAAGAATCTTGTACTGCTACCTATCTTGATCCACGCTCTTAAAGATTACGATTCCTTTGAGGATGATTATAAATTATAAAGAGTTGAAGATAATTCTTAAGCGCATTGGATTGTGCGAAGATATATTGTGTATAGGAAAGGAAAACAGTTTCCACTACTTTAAACATTTTCAAATTTTTTCTCAATTTTTCAGGTGTGAGAATGATCAGTGATAACTGGAAGATAATTAGTTTTTAACTTCAGTTTTAAAAGTTGTTTTTCGGAATTTAAAAAGAAAAAGACTTTAAAAAACACGAAATAACGATTTAGAAGAGAAAGACACAGATATTGAAAAAATTGAAGATGTTATAAAGTAGAAATCACTAATATAAAATATGAAACTTATAAAAATTCAGAATTCCTTACAATGATGGTCATCGAATAAAGGGAACCTTTCAGCATTTGTGTCCTTGCTAGAAAATATCCAAGCTCGTCCCCTTTTCCGTGGAAAGTGAATACTTCAAATGGGGATCAATTTTTATTCTCCTAAAAAAATCGGATGCACTCAGAAACGAGAAAATGTTTAGTTTTGCCATGGCGAAAGTCAATTATAATAAAAATTTTGCTTCAAGATCTACCTTTTAGTAACAGCGCGATTTTTTAAACAAAAAAATAAAAAACAAATTGTTAATATTAAGAGATTTTTAAAATTGCATTATTTTTCAGTGGTTAAACAATAAAAAGGGTTATTAACTAATTATTCTTACCATTTGTATTAATATACAAAATTCAATACAATAATTTATAAAGTTTAAAATATCTAATTAGTGATTTAGTCAAAATTAGGCTAATAGATATATATTATTGATTAGTATCTATATAATATAATATATAATAATATAATATATAGTATATATAATATATATATATATATTAATATATAATATATATATATTAATATATGTATATATTATATATACTATGTCCCCTACATAGGTAGTTGGAATCGAATCGGAATCGAAGTCTAGCTTGAAAGTCATAAGTAGTCATTCGACAGAACAAAGGTGACTGGAAAGAAAGAAGCACCACTGCGAACAAGTTTGAAATTGTTAACTTTAACACAAAATTATTCACTCACTCGCGTGCATGCATATATCTTGAAATTCAGAATCACAGAATAAAAGAAAAAAAAAACGATTGAAAATCTTGGAATTTTGCTTTTCCTGTTTACAAAATCCAAAGTCTTCGTTCGTTCAATTTTCTTTTGTTTCTTCTTCCCACTGATTGACCATTTTATTGGTTTGGCGTTCAATGTTATGTTTTCTTAAATAAAAAATACCATCAGATACATAATAATCGTTACAATTATATTATCCATATTGTACATAATTTATTATTATTATTATGTTATATATATATATATATATAGTATATATATATATATATAATATATATTAATTAGAGTATTCTATATATATATATATATATATATTATAGGTCATGTCATTATCATCATCACATCATCATCATCATCATCATACATCATCATCATCATCATGCTCATTAGCCCACTCTCTCTCTAAGGACTGGTAAGGTGCGCAGTATCACTAAAAAATAAGAAAAAGTAGTAAATTGGAATAGTTAACAACTTCATAAAGAAGGCCCAGCCCTTACCTGGACGCCTTGTAATGTCCTTTTAGAGAGAACCCTCTCGACATCAGAAAATCACCTAAAGATCTTCATGGAACTACTACGGACACTCGGTATGCACATCTCGTCAATGTAGGGTCATCCCTTGGCCGGTGGGCCACAACATACCCCGTCACAAAATCGCAAATGTTCAATTTTATTATGCACCTTGCTTCTCGCCTCTGCCAAACTCACATTTCCTCTCCTCCAGGTATTTCCTTTACTGGATCAATCCACTTTTTCTTCGATCTCCCAGCGGTCGATTTCCAACATACACTCACCACTATGCATTCAACTTAACCAACCGAACTATCATCCATCCTTTCCACAGACCAAACCATCTCAATGTCGTTCATTATTCTCTCATTATTCTTTCTTTACCTACCAAGCAACAACTCCCAAATGTGTCATTTCCTCATTTGTAGATCAATTGTTTCACACCGTTACATCTCCCTAGATTGTCCTGCTGAACACATTGTACTTTAGATCTCTTTACCCTTCTTATTACATACCGATTAAGTTCAAGCACTGAATTACATCAACACTAGGTAACAACATACTCCCCAAGTAAGCTCTAGCGCCTCAAAGAACTTATGTCCTTTAAATCCACTAAGATTAATTGTTTCCATCAGTTGCCACTTCCATCATTCAGCTTTCACTACTATCACTCTGTCGATCATATCCGTTCCTTTGTCATCCAACACATATATCCTATGTATTTAAACTCAGAATATTTGTTCAGTGTGCTGCAGAACATCAGCAATAACTTTAACACGAGGACGTCCTCACTCACAACCATATACTTACTCTTAGCTACGTTTACTTTCACCTTCCTTTTTGCACACCTTCCAATCATTTTACGATCCTTCAAACTCTCTTTCAGATTTCATCCTCCACAAACCAAATTATCCTGCACATAATAGGTAGGTACCCTCCTCTCTTCCTTCTCCATCCAATCTCTCAGCAGCCATCCCTGCACCTCACCTTAATTCTTTATAGCCCCACAATTACAAATTGGAATAACCAAGTGAGACATACCACATCACTTCTCACTCCGTGCTATTGTAATTATAAATCCAAATCGCTTTCACTCTTTCACTTTTCATGGCCTCTTCCTTTTAATAAAGACAATAATGGCCACCAAGTCCTGGTATCAATATAACCAAGTATTAGGACCTATAGATAAAGCTGTAGAATCCCATTTAAGAAAAGAAAGAAATCTCAAAGATAAGAAGCTGCTGATGCAGAAAGGAGTAAAGAAAGATCAAACAAGAAGAGGAAGTTTAGAAGAGCGTTTATTAAAAAAAAAGCATAAACCAAAATCAAAGGAAGCCGAAAGAAAGTGCCGTGAACACAAGGAAAAGGAAAGATGACAGGAAAGTCGTTATTAGATGAGAGAATGATAGAACCGAGGTACGCGAATTTTGAAATTAGAGACGCCTAAGGCGTCCAAGGTTCAGTCCCAATCCCTCCATATCAAACAGTGGTAACCTCTAAGCCGAAGAACGGTCAAGGTATCCAAACATGGCCTAATTAAGGCGAATAAACGGGAACCGAAACCAAAGCTCTACCTAGACATCAGTTAACTTGGCACCTGGAGGATGGCTATCGTGCAAAATTTAAGGAAGCTAGCCCTAAAGCGGAGGAGGGTCCCTTACAACTCTTAAATCGTCTAAAATCTTACTTATCGCGTTAGAGTCAGCTGTCGATTTTCGATCAAACTTATCAAGGACTATCTGATCTCATGGTAGTGGATCAATTCCTTATCTGTTGTCCAAAGGATCTGGCAGTTCATCTCAAAGAAACGGGACTCTTTAGCTTAAACGACATCGCATTACGCTTCCTACAAGCAAGAGGAAGGAAACTATTCCCCAAAGGGCAAGATATGTATGTTCCCAAGGCAATCGTTAGTAGCGAAGAGGTTTTGAGCAGTAACACCCAACGCCAACACACCAAAGCTTGCAAGAAGTGTAACCAAGTTGGCCATGACACAAACACATGCCTAGTCCAGAAGGAGAGCAATAAATTTTCACCAAGTCGGCATAACCATGACAATAAATCCAACCAAGATGGTACGACATGAGAAAGAAGATGGCACGCACCGAGAAAAGAGATTTACAATGCCACCGTTACCAGCGATAGCACTGATAATAAGGAAGACGTTGCAGCGTGGTGTCAAATCGCGGGAAATGATGGGTTTGTCGATATTCGTAAGATGCTAAAAGACGGCATGTTACATGGTACAGTAAAGGAATGGTACAGTAAACGGTTTTGAGGTACCCATTTTGCGCGATGCCGGTTGTAGCGGTGTGATTGTGAAAAGAAAATTTGTGAAAGACCACCAATTCACGGGAAAGGTAAGAAAAATGCTCTTAATCGATAACACCCTCAGAACAGCTCCCGAAGCGAAGGTTTAGATCCAAACACCGTTTTACACGGGATACGTCGAGGCTTTTTGCTTAAAGGACACACTTTATGATTTAACATTTGGAAATATCCCAGGCGCGTCAGCTCGTGAGATAATAGGGTTTGGAACTAGTTACAGACTCAATAACAGATGAAACGCCTTGCTGTCAAGACAACTCATGAAGTTGAAAATACTGTCTATGATCACAAGATGTTGGGAAATGCGAACAATAACATACGGTCGCAATGTCAAGAAACCCATAGTCTTGATGAAGGTGCGTCTAACGACAGCATAATGAATATATCAATCATAGCTGGTAATATTGGTGATGAAACTCGGTCGGTTCATCAAAAGACACATTAGAAAAAAGTGCAGAGTCGTGCGGATAATACTTCAAATTCATGCTGCGTCGAAGCCAGCGTTGGTGAAACAATGCAGACCGAGATGGCGCGAGAGGTGCCTGAAAGAGTTAATAGTAGGGCCGACGCGGCGTGCCACCCATTTAGAATAAGACTGGATAAGGATCAAAGGTTAGAAGTTAGAAAAGATAGATTAATCGAGCTTCAAGAGACAGATTCCACCCTGGGAAAATCTGTACTATCTCTGAAAAATTTGAAGAAGGATTCGAAAAGAAAAATGAGGTGTTATATAAGGCGGAAAAAAAGAACGACATAATAATAAGGAAATTAGTAGTTCCACACGGAATACGCGCAACACTTATTGAACTGGCCCACGAATCTCAATTATCAGGAAATTTGGGTATAAGAAAAACCTCTGACAGGCTTCAAATGTGTTTTTATTGGCAGAGGCTACACGATGACGTGTGTCGTTTATGCAGGTCATGCGACCCGTGTCAGAAGACTTCCCCGAGATTTCGTAAATCTGGGGCCCCTCTAACGAAGATAGCCATCATCGATGAGCCGTTCAAAAGAGTCGTGGTATATATAATAGGGCCTATTAATCTACCGTCGCAGGAGGGATTTAAGTATATATTAACCTTAGTAGACTGCAGTACTCGCTACCCTGAAGCCCTACCTATGAAGAACACCACGACTCAAACTGTAGCGAATGCTCTGGTAGACATCTATGGTCGATTGGGTATACCTCAGGAAATGCTGTCGGACCTTGGGACGCAGTTTGTGTCCCAGCTGATGAGTGAGGTATCAAAATTACTCAAAATAAGACAAATTTTCACGTTACCTTACCATCCTATGGCAAATGGCCTCGTTGAAAAATTCAATGGTGCGTTAAAATCTATGCTTAGGAAATTATGTCAGGAGCAACCCAAGAAGTGGGCGAGCTTTATCAACCCTTTACTTTTCGCTTACAGGGAAGTTCCGCAGGCAAGCACCGCACCGGGTTTGCGCCTTTTGAGCTACTGTACGGTCGGACAGTGCGCGGGCCAATGCAAATTCTGAAGGACATTTGGACCAAAGGTGAGATGATCGGGGTTGAGAATACTTATCAATACATTTTCAAACTTCGGGAGAAGTTAGAAGAAGCCTTTAGATGGCCTGAGACAACTTGGAAAAGGCCCAGACGAAATATAAACATTGTTATGATAAAAGAGTCCGTCCAAGAAGTTCAAAGATTAATGATAAAGTATTAGTTCTTCTCCCAACGAATCATAACAAGCTACTAATGACTTGGAAGGGATATTACAAGGTTGTGGAGGTCATTGGCGGATGTTGCTACAAAATCAGATATGGTGATAAATAAAAAATATATCACGTTAATTTAATTAAACAGTATCATAGTCGGAATGAGGAAATTGTCGGTCGTCTCGAAGAAAACGTCACGACTGCCTTAGTAGTCCTTGAGGAAGAGGAGGAGAACGAAATACTTCTCGACATCCCCGGAGGAGGAACGCAGTCGTTGAAAGAAGAAGGCGTCGATGACATTCCCATTGGTATTGGAATGAAGCTACACCATCAAGAGGAGTTAAGAACTTTAATTCGAAATACTCAATGTTATTTACGAATGTTACAGGACGTTGTAATGTTCTTTATAATGATATTAATTTAACCTGCGTAGATTCCGTACGGTCAAAACCTTATTCGATTCCTCATGCCATTAGGTCTCAGGTCGATGAAGAAATCTGTAGTATGTTAAAAATGGGAATAAATCGGGATTCGGATTCCCCTTACGCATCACCAATTGTCGTAGCAAAGATGAAAGATGGGTCAAACCGTATATGTGCAGACTTCAGAAAATTAAATACCATAACCGTTTTCGATCCGGAACCTATGACGAATATTGAGGATATTTTTTCCCGTTTCGAGGATGACCTCTATTTTTCGAAGCTTGATTTATCAAAAGGATACTGGCAAATACCGGTCCGCGAAAAGGATATATCTAAGACGGCTTTTGTGGTTCAGAGTGGGCATTATGAGTTCCTAAGTATGCCATTCGGTTTGGTGAACTCCGGAGCCACATTAACAAGGGATTTAAGGAAAGTTTTGAAAGGGATACATCACACGGAATGTTATATTGATGATCTCATCTTTTACACAAAGGACTGGGAAACTCATATTTTAGAGTTGCAAGAACTTCTCAACCGTCTTTTCAAAGCTGGATTTACAGTTCGACCAACGAAGTGCCTATTAGAACCTCCAATCTGGAATTCTTTGGCCACAGGTTGAGTCCCGAGTGTAAGGGCTTGTATGAGGAAAATTTGAGTAGAATTAAGGAAACCCCAATTCCCGTGACG
>JABUQX010047420.1:25000-30000 GCA_015478945.1 Trachelipus rathkii | reverse complement strand
CTAAATATTTAAACTCAGACACTTGTTCCTAGCTGTCACCATCTAACATAACTTCACACTAAGGACTGTCCTCACTCACAACCATAACTCTACCTTATTTATGTTTACTTTCAAACCCCTCCTTTACACACACCCTGCCAAACATCTCTACCAATCCTCTCAAACCCTTTCAGATTCACACAAAACCAAATTTATCCGCATATATAGGGCACCCTCCAATCATCTCCATCATTCTAACACCATTTCCTTGTCACGCCCACCTTCAATTCTTTCATAACCCCATCCATATACAAAATTGAATAACCAAAGGAGACAAAACACAACCCTGCCTCAATTCCGCTATTAATACTAAATCAATCACTTTTGACATCATTTATTATTCTTACACACGCTTCATCATCGTCATACATACTTTTGATTCATCTAAAGCTTCTATCACCAACACCACCCATTTATCACTACCCTGCCATACTTCCTCTATTAACCCTATCATACCCCTGCTGCAAATCCATAAAAACCTAAATACAATTTATTCTTCCTCTGCAAATTTTCTCTATCATTTGCTTCAATGTAAAGATTTGATCCACACATTCCCTACCACTTCTAAACGTGCACCTGTTCTTCTCTTCACCAATCAGTCCTTCGGTCACTCTGCACCCTAAATACAAACATATATCTTCCCTACAACACTAATAAACAAACACCCTATAATTTCTACAGTTCCTTTATCTCCCCTTACCCTTATATAAAGGTACCATTACTGCTCTCTCCAATCCTCGAAACTATATCACCTCCTATAAACGCTTTATTACATAACTTCAAGATCCAATCAATTACCATCTTGCCCCGTAATTACTCCTATACCTGCAGATTTACCACTCTTCAACTTTTCACTCTACCCATTTCCTCCTCTTTTGCTAATAACCATCCCCAAAATACCTATTCTTCTTTTTACCATCAAACCATAATAGGTCAGTCATTATCACCTCATCATTACTGTCAATATTATCCAGATTTTCAAAGTGTTCTTTTCCACACTCCACTCACATCCATTTCTACTACAAAAACACCAGTTCCCTATTCATTATTCTGTTCCCCTTATTCTAATTTCCAACTCGTTTTCTTCCTTCCAGAAGAGCTTCCTGTATTCCCTTGTATGTCCCTATTCATCCTCCTTCCAAACTGTTCATTTACTCTTCTTCTCTTCTCTTACGTATGCATCTTTAAGATTTCTTTTTCCCTCCTTATATAATTCCGTGCTAAGCATCTTTCTTTTGAAACATCATCATTTGCTTTTAGTACATTCCAACTACACTTCTTTTTTACTTTTAACCGCTTGCACCTCTTCATTCCACCACTCACTGTTACCATTACCTCCTACTTTAGCACACCCACATACTTCTTTTGCACTGCTAATGTTTCTTCATTTGCTTCCTGTGATTATCTTCCCAGTTTCCTTCCGTCAATCCTCCATCACACACTGATAAGAGCGTTCTTACATACTTATCCATATTACCTTGTTCACTAATCTCACCCTTAATTTTACCCACTTCCTTCCTGCATCACCCTTCCTCTCCATCCCCAAGTCCCCACTAACTTAACTTTACATAGAACAACATAATGATCCGATAATCCCATTCCTAAACCCTCACTGATTTAACATCCAACACATACTTAACATCTCCTTCTTCACCAACACAAAAATCAATCATACTTTTCACTTCGATACCATCTCTACCTACACCAACTCTAGTATACTTATGGATACTCTGTGTTTAAAGAATATATTACTTACACACATACCTCTCCCCCCTCACAGAAATCAATCACCTTCCCACTATTCTCTCATTTCTTTGATTAACTTCAAACCACCTGTTATACTATTATCCTTTTTTTTTTGATCATATATATATATATATATTATATATATATATATGCAGTATATATAGAAGAGTAGTATATATATATATAAGGTGTAGTATATATATATATATATATATATATATATATATATATATATATATATATATATATATATATATTATATATATATAATATATACACTGTATATATAAAATCCGTATTAATAGTCAATATTTAGGCCTAGAAGGGGTATTGGTACTACTGTATAATTTAAAACATCTTTTATAAAAAAGAGGTTGTTTTAAAAAAAACATGTTTTTTTTCAACAAAAAAAAACAAATTAAAAAAAAAAAACCGTTTTTTTTCACAACCCTAGTTTTTGGTATCCTTACATTCATGCCCAGCCACTTCTAGATCAATTGAAAGAATCTTCTCTACTTTTCATCTTGTTTTGTCAAAAGTTTGAAATAGAAAACGCTCAAAAACTTGTAAGGATATAAAGATATCTAAGGTAGGCAGATAGTTACTAATAATGGGAGAGAAAAGGGAAAATGTGATGCACTCACCGACTAACTTCAATCTAATTTTACAATTTAGTTTTATAGTTTAATGCATACTATATAAAATGATGGAGATTTAAAATATATGGTAGCAAATTTATAACCAAAGAGGAAAGAATTTCTATATTATTTACACAAAAAAAATTTATTTAGCAATTTTAGTAAGAGAAAATAGTTATTATCTTCTAGCTAGTCATTACCATTTAAAGATACATATTCATTTGTAGTAAAATTGAAAATAATTTTTTTTCAAATTTTTAAAAGGCATATCAGTGAAAATCTTGAATAAAATGCAACTAGGATCGCTAATAATGATACATAATATAGTTGTTATTATTGCGTATTAGTAATTTTAAAAAAATATCTCTCAAATTGTTGAAAATAGCAGCTAAAATAAAGGAAAAAAAAAAGCAAAACAGCACTTGCAGCTTGAGCTTTTTTTCTTGGGGGGGTTGGTGGTTGGGGGGCTTTTCAATGCCAACTATGATATATACAAGGATACATGAAAATATGTGAGTGGTGGTATATATATATATATATATATATATATATATATATATATATATATATATATATATATATGGGTATATATATATATATATATATATATATATATATATATATCTCTCTCTCTCTCTATATATATATATATATATATATATATATATGTATATATATATATATATATATATATATATATATATATATATATATATATATAAGTATATATATATATATACAGCATATATATGTAAGGTTATAAATGTGGCCGGTTAAATATATAGTATAATTTTTTTGTGTTACCTATATGTATATGTTATATATAAGTATATTTAGATATATATATATATATATATATATATATATACTTACTGTCTTACTGTCCTCCCCCAGGAAGGTCCTGGTCTTGTAGAAAACCACGACCTGTCAGTGGACTCAGCATGCGTCTCCACTCGGCTCTGTCTTCCCACAGTCTTCTCTCTTGTATTTCCTCCACCGCAGGCAGCCCACATCTCATCAACGAATCTTGCAACGACTCCCTCCATCTCTTCCTTGGTCTTCCTCTGAGTCTTCTTCCATCCGGCATCCACTCCCATCGTTTCTTCGCCAGCCTGTCTTCCTGCATCCTTTCCAAATGTCCCCAACATCTGATTCTTGCCACATCTATCCTCCTCACCATAAGGTGTCACTCCGACTTCCTCCTTCTGACTCTTCTATTCCTTATTCTATCTCTCTGGGTCTTCTTCCAATTTCAAGATCTTCATCTCCGTTGCTTGTATCCTACTTTCATGCCTTTTGGTAGTACACCATGTCTCTGCTCTGTATAGCAATATAGGTGCTAACACTCCTTTGTAAATACTTCTTTTCACCTCTACACCCATATATTGGTCTTTCATCAAAGGATACACAGCCCTTGCTGCTCTTCCTAACTTCGTTATCCTATGCGTGATCTCTGCATCACACCCTCCGTCCTCTGTATATATTCCATCCAGGTATTTAAATTCTTTAACTTTCTTCAAGTTTTCTATACCATGATCTCCCAACCCTCCTCCCCTCTCTGCTCACCATCATCACTTCTGTTTTCTCAGTGTTCATTTGTAGAGGTGTACCAGAATTCCTGTCACGTCTCGTAATTCTTTCCATTCCTTCTCTACTTTCACTCACACCGCCAAATCATCCGCATATGCCATGATATCTCCTCCATTTCCCCACCTCCCCTTTTAACCTCCTCAATGACTTCTTATTTCAGTATAAGTTATGAGCAATAAGGGCGATAATACGCTTCCTGTTTCACCCCCTCTTCGCCACTCTCAAATATTTTATTTTTATACCCTGTTCTCACATTTAATCCTTTGCCACTTTGTAGATAATACTCTTTTCATTGCATCACACAATCCTTACTTCCCCACTCTATACCTCTTTCTCTCTAACACTTCATAATCCATTCCTGTAGGTACCGTGTCAAAAGCTTTCTTAAATCCATAAACACTACATAGATCGTCCTGTTGTACTCGTAAATCTTCTCTCCAATCTGTCTCAATGTGAACATAAGGTCTGTCGTACTCCTACCCTTCCTGTATCCATGCTGTTCCTCTCCTAGTTGTGGTTCGATGATCTCTCTCAGTCTTTTCTCCAACACTTTCATATATTTTTGCCATATGATCTATCAAAGAGATCCCTCTGTAATTTTTGCACTCTCCAGAGTCTCCTTTCTGTTTATATATTGGAATAATAATAGTTTTTCCCCAGCTCTCTGGGACCTCTTTCCTTCTCCAACACTCATTTAGAAGCTCCAATACCTTCTCTCTCAACACCTCTCCGCCCTCCTTAATCAACTCAACTGCTATTCCATCTTCTCCGGGAGCTTTATCATTTTTCATTTTCTTTATGGCTTCTTCTAGTTCTTCTCTAGTAATTTCATCCTCCGCATCCTCTTCATCATCTCTCTCCAACACCCCTCCTCCTCCTCCCCTCCTCCTCCTCCTCCTTCCTCCCTCCTCCTCCCTCCTCCTCCTCCTCTCCTTCATTTAGTAGCTCATCAAAATATTCCGTCCATCTATTATTTATTTCCTCTGG
>JABUQX010047420.1:0-20000 GCA_015478945.1 Trachelipus rathkii | reverse complement strand
TTTAAAATATATAGTTTATTTATATTATGAACTCACATATTGTTAAATATATAATATATTGGGGAAAGTACAGATAGACGAAAAAGTAAATAGATCAAACAAACTTAAATACACTATTTTTGCAAGAAAAGTTTAATTTTTAAAAAAAAATGTAGAAAAATTATGTATTAAATTATTGAAAAAATATTATTGTTTTTCCTAATTTCATAATAAATTTGAAATTTAAAATTAATGATTAATAGAATTAAAAGTATATTGTTATCTTACTTGTAAATAATGCAGCGTTAAATCTACTATAGATGATCCAATCTCAGAAGTGAATTCATGCGTAATGACGACTGTTAGTAGTAGTTTTGACCAGTGAAGAGAGGGTGTGTTTCCTTTATCCTCCTTTTAAAAGAATTAATGTCATAAATGATACAATCTGTATGAGAATATTGTATTAATGATATGAGCAAACAATGTAGTTCCATATTAATCATTCTTTTATAGATTGGTATAATTTTTTGTAGAAAAATTTGTGTAATAGAAATAGTAAATTAACCTAACCTAACCTAACCTAACCTAACCTAACCTAACCTAACCTAACCTAACCTAACCTAACCTAACCTAACCTAACCTAACCTAAACCTAACCTAACCTAACCTAACCTAAACTTATTTGAACCTAACCAAACCTAATTTAACCTAACCTAATCCTAAATTGCATTTACTGCATGAAAAAAAGTCATATTCGAGTACTTAATATATTGATATATAATATATATATATTTTATATTATATATGATATATTATAAGGTACTCTTATGTATATATATATTATATATATATATTAACTTGTTTATATATATATATATATTATATATATATATATAATATAATAATATAAATATTATTATTTATTTATATATATATTATATTTATATATATATTTAATAATATATTAATTATGTATATAGTTATATATATATATATATATATTATAATACCTATTTAATATATATATATATACTTCTATATATAATATTATTATATAAATTTATTTTTATAATATTAATAGTAATATTATTAATATATATATTTATATATTATTATAATATATTATATATATATATATTATTATATTATACTATTATAATTATTAATATAATATTAATTGATATATATATATAAGTATTATATATATATATTATTATTATATATTATATATAATTATATTATAATATTATATTATATATATTATATTATTATTTATTAATATATATATATAATATATATATTATATATATATTATGTAATATTATATTATATATATATGTATATTATATATTATATATATATTATATTATATATATATTTATATATTAGTATTATTATAGTATATTATTACTTATATTTATATTTATATATAAAATATATCGTTACGAATTCACCCGAGATTGAGAGGGGGGGACGGCTAAATCGAAATAAGTTGATATAAGCTATAGTTTCTCTTTCATTTATTTCGTGAGAAAGGACGTGACTGCCATTCGGCTGTCCCGGCCCCACAATTCACGAGCTTGGTTGTGTAGTAGGATAATTTTCAAGCCGGCTTCCCTGCAATCTTATACTTCAAAACATATCTAGCAATATTGGTACTTTTATATTTGGCTTTTATGTACAGCTACTTTTACCTATTTGGTGTGTATTGTTGTAACGATTTAAATTGAAAGGGTGTTTTAAGTGAGATTATATTTTAATCCTTATATATTCCTTTTTCATATATTGGGGAATATGGAATGAAATTCAATATGGAAAATGCAACGTGCAAGATCGAAGTTTCATTGATGACAAGATCTCCTAATCACACCCAGAACTAACATTTATACAGGAGGTGAAGAGGCAACCGCTTTCCGAACCCCATAGAAAGGACCAATTTCTAATTCTAATCAGCGCAAGAAACTCTGCAAGATTTATGAAAAAGGTTAGTTGTCACTCTTCCCTCTCATTTTTAGTCTCGGGTGATTTTATATAACTATTAATTTATATAACTATTAATTTATATTAATTATAATATCTATTTATAATAAATTTAATCAATTAAATTTATCTATTAAGTTAAATACTAAAGCTAAATTACTTTATTACAATAATAATTAGTAATTATCATCAGCCTTATTATTTAAATTGCTATTCATTACTATGATAATTATCGAAAAAGCTTGCGATAGTTGGTTATAATAGTTTGCACCTTGTTGCAGATGAGAAAGTCCCACGTGACTTCGTATTCGTTCTACGCTTGGAAATATATAAAAGGAACAAGGCGTTGGCTTCAACTTCCCATTTCTTGTGAAGAATCGTATATATTTGTTTCTATAATCTAAATCCATATTTAAATATCAATTATCTTATGTAAATAAACTCTATTTTATTTAGTGTTCTCCTATTTATTTGCTCTTTGCCAATTATTTTCCAATTGTGACGTTAAATTAAAAAAAAATTATATTGAATCGAACACAGATTTTTATATCTTAGAAATTGGTCCTTTCTTATAAATCTGAAAAGTTTGTTCTATCATTTCTATCTAAGAAATCGTTCCATCTTAAAAGTTTGTATATATAATATATATATAATCTATATCTTAGAAAAAATTATATTAAAATCGAACACAGATTTTTATATCTTAGAAATTGTTCCTTTTCTGTGAAAAGTTAGTTCTATCGTTTCTATCTTAGAAATCGGTATTTTCTTAGAGGTAGATTATCTTAGAAATCGATCCCTTTCTTATAAATCTTAAAAGTTAGTTATATCGTTTCTATCTTAAAAAATCGTTCCAAGTTGTTTTATATGGTCTATATCTTAGAAATAGCTTCTTTTCTTAACATCTTAGAATTTTGTTCTATAGTTTCTTTATTAGAGATAGATTATATTATTTCATAGTTCTTATTTTGCAATTTGCTATTTCGTTTCTTTGTATAGGGTTTCAAATCAAAATTTAGTAACAGTACAACTTGCTAATTTTTAGTCTACTTCGTAAAATTCGCAGAAGCCTTGTTCCTAAAATAAATGTTGGGGTAGGTGTTAATTTTACCAACTCCAGCTATTTTGAGCCAAATTAGAAATATTAAGCAGAAATATTAGAAATATGAATTACAAGCAAAATCTGCTTACATTCACACCATACCTAAAAATTTCAATTTCTTAATAAATTACTAAAATACTTACACAGAATTGCAAAAAAAATGGTTCTTTTTCTAGTCTGGTTTTCAATGTAAGCAAGGATTACAATGTTTTTTTTCTGAGAAGTACACCGGAACCGGTATTTTGTAAGAAGTTTCCTTTTTTCCTCTTATTCGTAAAAAAATAACGACTAAATATATGCACAAGTATATATTTGGAAACTTGGAAAAGACGTTCGCAGAGTGTGTGTGCTACATACGAAACACGCTTTTTTAAAAATAGAATAGGTTGCGTTTGTACAAATTCTTTGCGCTATTCCTAACTATTTACTTCCTCTTCTCTATAAATTCACACTGTTCCTTTTTTCCTCTTATTCGTAAAAAAGTAAGGACTAAATATATGCGTAAGTATATATTTGATTTGTAAACTTGGAAAAGGCGTACGCAGTGTGTTTGCGTGCTATATACGAAACAAGCTTTTAAATAAAAAATAGGTTTTCATTTGTAACAACTCTTTGCGCTATTCCTATCTATTTACTTCATCTTTTCTATAAATTCATACTTTTCCTTCTTTCCTCTTATTCGTCGTAAAAAATGACTGAAGCAGGCGCTATTTCTGCTTCCGCAATCCTGGCTTCACTTGAAGACACCATCATCAGCGACATAGGAATTACAGAGGAATCCATCACTCGAGAGGAAAAGAAAAGCCTCGTAGAGGCTGTGGAAGAAAAAGTAAAACCATTGCGACGTTCAAGAGGCATCATAAAGCGCAAAATAACGCTTTTGCTTAAACCCTTCTCAGATGAATCTTCTAAAGATTCCAGTCCATCCCTGCTAGAAGCTATTTTGGATGAAGTAAATCTTCGTCTGGAGGAGGTGAGACAGTATGATAATGAAATTGAAGCAAAGATCTGCGGGTCTGATCTCGTGAAACATGATGCTACATTCTTAAATGAGGAAGTTATAAAATCTTCTCATTATCATCTACAATTGCAGAGGATAATTCATGAAATCAGACCGACTGCCAACGTTTCGTCCCACAAGTCCGCTTGAGGGTGATTCGGTCTCACGAAAAGAATTACATTCTATATTGAAGAATTTTAAGCCACAACAAGAACTTAAAATTCCAGCTCTTAAGTGTCAAAACTTTTCTGGTGGAGATGATAAACATTCGTTTAGATCCTTTCTCCTGTCCTTTGAAAATGTATACGGCTGTAGGAAGGACCTTTCTGACGCAGCCAAACTACAGTATTTGAAAAGTCATCTTCAAAATTTTGCTTTAAAGGATGTTCAACATAATATGTTGATGAGAACTATGTCTGTGGTTATCAAATGCTGAAGGAGGGTATCTGGATGTGTTTATCTAGTGACACATTTTACAAGATTGATTCAGAAAGTTTTGATAAAGAATTTAGAAGTACTCGGTCTTTGTGTCGAAGGTGTGCAATCTTACATGAATGGAAGGTTCGATTTGGACTTCCCTGGAGGAGGGAACAGAGGTAACGTCTTGTTAGTCACTTAGTTATGACGAGCTTTTATATCTGAGTGACTCAAACTAAAAACCAATTGAATATCTTCCATGATTTGATTTTGAGTAAGCTATGATAACATTTTGAAAGTCATAGAAGACGAGAATTAAGAACTGGCTGTGGTGCAAGAGAAGAATAAAAGTGCCTTACCAGAAGTCTTCATATAGAAGGAGAGGAAGAATTTCTTCGCTTCACATACAAGTGTAAAAAATGTTAAAGAGTCTAAAGTTAATATTCGAAAAGATTCTTGCTGCCTTCTTCTTTCAAGGAGGTGGTGTTCCTTTTCTATCTTCATCAAGTTTATGAATGCAACTTTGTATATGGAAACACCCGATGGAAGTCGTTGTGAAGTTTATACAACGGTAGATTAGAGGAGTGCATAGACTGGATTGTGTGCAAGCTGTTAGCAAGAACTGTATTTCAATATGCCTGAAAAAAGATGTGGCCTTGTCGTCCTTGTGGAACATGCAAAGTGTGCTCACATACTTCTCTTTGTTTCTTCATATGCAAAATAAGGAAAAAGAGATGTGCAGATTCTACAATTCAAGTGTTACCTTCTTCAGCGCCTAAGTTCTTGATGATGAAGATGTGTTCAGAATATCTGTATAAGTGACAAGGTAACAATTCATTGGCAAATTCTTCTACATATGTAAAATAAAAGAGGGATAATGTACTGCGAGTGTTTTGGATTTTGAGTTTCGCAGCTAATTTTTTCAATAGTGTATTTTAAATAAATTGGAAAATAGATGTGGATTCTCTGCCTGTGCCCCACTCATTGAAGACATTTTGGAGAGAGAGGTTAGGTTTCGTACGTCAAGCGTAATGAAATCTGGTTGTTAATTTCTAAAAAATCGTTTATAGATCTGAGCTTGATGTTGCTTCACAGTGAAGGATCCATGGTGCCTATAATAATGTTTCATATGGCGGATAATGTGCCAGACAGTTTTTTTATGTAGGTACAGGAAGTAGGTTTCAATGTGGATGAGTTAATTGGAATTGATCATCTCTTCAATGAGCCTTAAATCATAGCGTGTTGAAGGTTAGAGCATTTGAAAACTGCATTGGGTTTGTTCCATTTGCCAGGCAAATCGTTTTTTGACCTCTGAGAGATGTGGTTATTTGGAGGAGAATCTGATTTTTGAACCTCTCTCCAGGAGATCGTGACAGGAAGGAAGTAAATTTGTCCAATTTTAAACTGACAACAAAAGTTCCCGAAAGCTTAGTGAACACAATCCTCGATCTTTTCATTCTTATTTTGACCTCTTCTGCATAAATGAATATGTAGATGTGATTTGGGTAGAGACTCGTGATCTAGGTATAATGAAACAGCATTGATCAGGGCTCTAATCGCGAAGTGGTTCTTCAACATTCTATAGACATCAGAGTTTAGAGATAGGAATATATGTAGAGTTTGTCTGAGTGAAATATTTCATAGTTTCTATTATCATGTGCTTTAGCATTGCGTGGAGTTAAAACTTGAAGAGGTTGTATTGTATGGGATGTTTTCAACAGTAAAAGGAGGGGATATCATTAATTAAATTATTTGTTCTAGTTAAGAAGATGCTGGGTTAGGCAGTATGTTTGGGTGGTTCATCTTTAAATCTAGCTCATATATGAGTGATCTTGTTGATTCTTTCTTACGGCTTCTATTTCTTTAGACCAAAATATGTGTATTGGCAGATATTTCAAAAGCTTTCCTGCAGATACGAACTGGAGGAGGACAAAAATAGATTTTGTTTTCTATGGGAAGAAAATGGTAAGATTGTGGCTTATCGTTATACTACCATCATATTTGGATTAGCAGTAAGTCCTTTCGTTTTGAATGCAGTCATTCGTCATCATGCTGATCAGTATACTTCTGATCTTTGTTCATTTCTCCTGAAGAATAATCTATATGTTGACAATTTCTGCTTTACACATTCTTCTGAGGACGTACTTAAAAACATTTCTTTCCAGGCCATCTCTCGTATGAAAGAGGGTGGCTTTGACCTTTCTTCGTGGAACACTAATAACCCCGAGCTCAGGGCTTTATTTGAAAGTGAAGGAAAACTTTCTGCTCATAAGTGCGCCGAAGAAAGAGTATTAGGTTATCTGTATGATCCTCAACAGGACATTCTCAAGTTGAGTGAAGTATCACTTCAGTCCATTACTTCCAAAAGGCAACTACTTTCTGAGGTGTCAAAATTGTTTGACCCTCTTGCATTATTTATTCCTGTTTCTATTCGTGGACGTCTTCTCATGAAGAAGACATGGGAAAAAGAAATGAAATGGGATGATGAAGTGGACCCAGAAATAAAAAATTCCTGGGAAAAACTTCGAAAGGATCTGTCTGGCCTTAATGAAATAACGTTTCCAAGATCATGTTTTGAGTCATCAGATGAAAACTTGTCTTTGAATATTTTTTGTGACGCTAGCACACAGTGCTATGGGTTTGTGGTATATATTTCTTCAAGCTTGAAAGATCCTCAGATTTTATGGGCTAAAGGTAAAGTTGCTCCTCTGAAAGGAAGAACATTGCCTTGTTTAGAACTGATGTCGGTTTTTCTTGCATTAAAATGTTTGCCTTCAGTTTTGAAAAGTTTTCCTGATGTTCAGTTTCAGACCGTCAATATTTTTTCTGATTCGCAAATAACATTGCAATGGATTCTGAACAAAGGACAAAAGAACAAGCAAATCTTTGTGAGGAATCGCATTCAGGACATATCACTCATGGTTTCTTCATTAAAAAATGAATTTTCACTTCATCCAAAATTTTTGTATGTGCGATCAGAAGAAAATCCCGCCGATTTACTTACAAGAGGAATAACCCTCTCTGAATTCAAAAGAAAACTTCAGTTTTGGTCTTCGGGACCAGATTGGCTTGCTTCTGAGTCTTCATATTGGCCTAGTTTTGAATTAAGAAATTCAGGAATCGATCCAGTGACCCCCGTATTTTCTATAGTTCAGGAAGCCAAAGATCCTCCCGTACTAAATATGTCAAAATTTTCAAGTTTGGGGTCTCTTCTTCGTGTTTGTGCTCTGCTCTTCAGATTTTTGGCTAAAACAAGAGATATTAGCAATAATATCGATTGTGATGAGAAAGCTCTTTTGTATTGCATAAAAATTATGCAACAGGAGTCTTTTGTGAAGGAAATTTCTTTTTTGAAAAGGGCTAAAATTGATCCATCTACGAGTGAGAAACCTCCTGATCTGGTAAACCGATTGAATCTTTTTCTTGAT
This sequence comes from Trachelipus rathkii, assembly GCA_015478945.1. Lineage (NCBI taxonomy): Eukaryota > Metazoa > Arthropoda > Malacostraca > Isopoda > Trachelipodidae > Trachelipus > Trachelipus rathkii. The sequence goes on along the minus strand of JABUQX010047420.1, from coordinate 12,095 downwards.
GATAATGGTCTTTTAAGAACCAAGGGTCGTTTGTCACGATCTAATTTCTATGAATTTGAGGTTCTTAACCCTGTGCTGTTGTGTAAAAATCACCATCTTACCACTCTAATAGTGAGAGATGCTCATTTTGCATGCAAACATTTAGGCATTCAAGCCACACTGACAAGAATCCGCCTTAAAGGATATTGGATAACATCAGCTTTCTGATTGTGTGGTTTGCAAAAAATTTAATACTTTTGCTTTCCAGTATCCTAAGTTTACAAATTTTTCAAAAGCTCAGGTAGATCTTTTCCGTCCATTTAAACATGTAGGAGTAGACTTTACAAAACACTGGTGGGTTAAGACGAAAGGTTCCAATAAATCTCAAAAAATGTTTCTGATTATATACACTTGTCTCCATATTAGAGCAATATATCTGGATCTAGTACCAGATATGTCATCAAAATCATTTGTCCAATCTTTCCAGCGTTTCATCAATGTTCATGGTGTTCCTGACACTGTCTACAGTGATAATGCCAGAACATTCAGGCAAGGAACAGATGCTATGGAGACATTTATTGTATCTGATGAGGGTAGGGAGCTGTTGCGAAAAAATCACATCACTCACAAGCGCATTCCTCTTTATAGTCCATGGACCGGGAGCATGTGGGAAAGACTATTACGTATAGTCAAAAGTTGTCTGTACAAGACTATAGGTCGGTCTTCTTTAGAGTATTTTGACTTTATTACTGTACTCTCAGACATCACTAACGCTATCAATTCTCGGCCACTAACTTACACTTCAAGTGATAATGATGTGATTCCTCTTACGCCCAATTGTTTTTTAAAGCCCCATTCAAGAACAAGTATTGTATTGCCAGGCAATAGTTCAGAAGAACCTTTTTGGAGCTCCTCCACAAAAGCTCGAGAAGATCTTATTAGGTCCCTCAAGCTATCTTCAGAGAAATTTGAAGAATTCAGAACTCGTTGGTATAATGAGTATCTGCTAGGTCTTCGGGAGATTAGCAGAGATCTATATCAAATCAAGTGGAACAATCTGGTAAAAGTGGGTGATGTTATACTCATCAAGAGTCCTGTTAAAGAAAGACCCTTCTGGCAGATGGGCATAGTCACACAACTGTTACCTGAAGATGATGGGAAAGGGCGCTTTGTTTTTGTCAGAACTCCTGGAGGTCAAGTCAACCTATATCCCATCAAACTTCTCTACCCACTTGAATTACTCATAATGTATCCAGTACAGAATCAGCGTCGTCGTCACCTGCAGCGCCTCCTGCAAGAGCTAATGATTCTCCAGCCTCTTCTGCTGATGCAAATCCTTCCAGTCCAATGAACAGAAGAAATGATCGGCCAATCAGAAGAGCTGCTTTGGCTGCTAGAAGACAGTTTGTCATTTCATCAGACGAGTCTGATGAAGAGTCGTCTTCTTGAATCTTCCTTGTGTTTATGACACCCTACTTCGAAGTAGGTGTCATCTCTCCCCCGGAGGATTTAAGAAAAATATATCGTTACGAATTCACCCGAGATTGGAGAGGGAGGGGGACGGCTAATCGAAAGAAGTTGGATATAAGCTAAGTTTCTCTTTCTATTCATTTCGTGAGTAAAGGACGTGACTGCATTCGCTGCCGCAAAATTCACAAAGCTTGTGTAGTTAGGATTTAATTTCAAGCCGGCTCCCTTTCAATCTATACTCAACATATCAGCAATATTGGCTTTTATAGTGGCTTTTATTACAGCTACTTTACCTATTTGGTGTGTATTGTTGTAACGATTTAAATTGAAAGGGTGTTTTAAGTGAGATTATATTTTAATCCTTATATATTCCTTTTTCTAGTGAATATGGAATGAATTTATATGAAAATGCGATGCAAGATTGAGTTTCATCTGATGAAAAGATCTCCTATCACACCAGAACTAACATTATATACGGAGGTGAAGAGGCAATCCGCTTCCGACCCATAGAAAGAACAATTTCTATTCTAATCAGGCAAAAATCTGCAGATTTATGAAAAGGATTAGTTGTCATCTTCCATCTCTTTTTAGGTGGTGATTTTATATAATATTAATTTATATAATATTAATTTATATTATTATAATCTTATTTATAAATAAATTTAATCAAATTAAATTTTATCTATTAAGGTTAAATCAAGCTAAATTACATTGTATTAAATCATAAATTAGTAATATCATCAGACTATTATTAATTTGCTATGCATTTACTAGATAATTATAGAAAGCTTGCGATAGTTTGTTATAATAGTTTTGCACCTTGTTGCAGATGAGAAAGTCCCACGTGACTTCGTATTCGTTCTACGCTTGGAAATATATAAAAGGAACAAGGCGTTGGCTTCAACTTCCCATTTCTTGTGAAGAATCGTATATATTTGTTTCTATATCTAATCATATTTAAATATCAATTACTTATGTAAATAGAATCTATTTTATTAGTGGTTATCCTATTTATTGTGCTCTTTGCATTATTAATTATTTTCAATTGATGACGTTAAATTACAAAAAATTATATAAGAATCGAACACAGATTTTTATAATATTATTATATACGCTTATGTCCGAAAAGTAATGTACTGATGTGTATTTTATTGATTATGAAATTACGTTATCTTTTCGAAGTATTTACCTTGAGAGGTACAAGCGTTCCAACGTTTCTTCACTGTTCATAGCGTACGGTGTCATTTTCTGAAGTGGTTTAGTTCACGTGTTACCGGTATTTTTATGTTTTTCCATCGTCAAATGTGATGACCTCAATTCATTTCACTTAGGGAGAGGTAGATGCACGAGCTTAGATCTAGGCTTGTATGGAGATATGTGGAAGTACTTGAATTGTTTTTGTCTTCGCCAAAATTAGTCTTAATTGAGAGCGAGTGTGAGATGGAGGTTATAGTGGTTGCAGCACCAATGTCTGCAATGTCTGTTCTGATTGGCTGAACTCGTTTCCGAAGTCGTTCCAAGACATCTTTTGTAAAGACGTGATTAAACTGTTTCTGAAAGTAACAAATTCCTGTGACAAATAAGGCTGTCGAAAAGAAACAATAATCAGTGTTTTCAGCCTGGATTGCTCATACTGCTTTCTCGAACGAAGAGAATTTTTGCGTGCCATTCCGCCCTTTGCGTATTGGTTTCAGGATCGTACTCAAATCATGAATCATCGCCTGTTTAGTGCCTATTTATAAAGATTGTGTCCATTTCGAGTCTTTATTAATTTGACAATTTGTCTGTTTCGTTTTCTGTTTCCACACAATCTTTCGGCACTAGTTTTGAACAAATTTTTCCAAATGCAAATGGTTCGTTAAAATTCTATGAACTGCCTTTTTCAAAGTAGTTTCTTCTGCATCATCTAATATGAACGCCGGTCTTCTCTCACACCTAACAACGTCAATTTTCATGTTTGTGATGAGATTGGTCTTCAACAACGAGGGTGTCTTCACTTCTCGGCACTCTTGAAGCTTTGGTGCCATTTAAAAACAAGTAGTTTCGAAGAGTGGCCCCCTAAACTTACTTTTAAAGAACACATGTCTAGTGATAGACTTGTTACGTTTACACAGAATTTATAGGTAAGTGTATCATATTTACATGCATGCAGAAAACTACAAGGAGTAGAAAACACGCCATACACAAAAAGATGTAGGTGCAAAAACGTAAGAGGCAGAACACACGCCTTAAAATGAAGCAGATTACAGTGCAAGATCTGATAAAATCTGGTTTACAAACTAGTATGAGATATGTAGCTAGGTACGCTAACAACAGTATAACAGTAAAGGCACGGTAGCTACATCTAAGCATACAGATCGGTTCATGATAGGATTATTCAGATAAACTTTTTGGGACATTGGTATATATAATATATTATATACATATATTTAATTATACTATATTATATAAATATTATTATGAATATATATATATATATATATATATATATATATAATATATATATATATAATAATATATACTTAATATATATATATATATATCGTTTGCAGTGTTTTTAAAAAAAATTTCATATATAGTTGAAATTATAGGGGGAATTATCAATATTAATAATATATATATATATAATATAATATATATATATATATTATATATATATATATTATTATATATATAATATATATATATATGTAAAATATAATATAATATATATTATTATTAATATAATATTTATTATAACTTTGATATATATTATTAATATATATATATAATAATATATATATTAATATTATATATATATATATATTATATATATATATATATTTATATATATAAATATATATATAATATATATATATTATATTAGGTAATATATATATCAATTATTTCCTACGAGCATATGCATTCACTCCTCGAACTCAAAATGAAATAAAAGAACACTAGATAATAAAAAGAAGAGAGTAATAATTATATATTATATTATATTTTTATTTATTATTATATAATATAATATTAGTATATATATAGTATATATATAGATTATATGTGTGTGTGTGTGTGTGTGTGTTTGTGTGTGATGTGAGTGTATGTGTATTTTTGTTGATTAATAAAACGATTTTTTTTTTTTTTTTTTTTTTTTTTTTTTTTTTTTTTTTTTTAGCAATTTATTATAGATTGTACAGGATAATCAAAATTTTCGGAACTTGATTTGCCTGAATAGATGTTGAAGTGTTGGCTATTTTACAAGCCTTTAACATTATACTGACAAGGGTAATTATGAAATAGGATTGTTCATTTTGGTGTTTAGTTACAGGGCGTGGGGCGGAGCCGGAGCCGGAGCCGGAGCCCTCGGACGCAGTAAGGTGAAAGGATTTGGTAAGCCGGAGCAAGAGCCATGGGAAAGCCGGAGCCGGAGCCGGAGACGGAGCCGGAGCCGGAGACGGAGCCGGAAAACTTTAAAATAATTGAGGTGGGTATTTTAAAATCTTGGAGCCGGAATTGAAGCTGCAAAAAAATTACAAGCTCATCAGCCAAGTACAGCTACATCAACTAATAGTTTTCCCTCACTCATCTAGGAGCCCCTAGCCAGCATCAAGTCAATGCATTGTGGTGAAGAAAGGTATTAAAGATATATATATAATATATATATATATATATATATATTATATAATATATTTATAGTATATTATACTATATATTATATACTATCTATGATTATATATATATATATATATATATCATATAATATAATATATAATATTATTATAATTATATATTATTATTATATTATATATATATAATATATATATTATATATATATATTAATTTATATATATATATATTATATATATATAATTATATTTATATATTATATATATATATATATATAAAGAAACTGTCTCATAATTCGTGTGGAAAAGAAGAGTATGAATGCGGAAGAAAAGCCATTAATAACAGAAGGAATCCTTACTCTGCTTTTGTGTTTCAAATATATATCTAAACACCATCCATTCGCATCCCTTAAGAAACCCCTCCTCCCTCATAGCCTCCCTGCCTCCCATCTGACGATGAAGAGACTTTAGCAGAGCCACGTGGGGGCAAGCTAATGCAGGAATTCCCGTGGGGATATATATCAGTGTTTGGCCCCCGCAAAAGACATTCATACGTCCCTAGGGGGAAAACAGATGGAAGACTCGAGGTGTGATTTTCACTCCCATTATTTAGTCTCCGATCTTCCTCTCATTCTTCGCACCTCTTTCTCTCTAATTTATCCATTAATCCTTAATTACAATTTTTATTTAAGGATTTGCTCTGATGACAAAATATTTTCGGATTTCTTTCAGAATTTCATGTTTTGATCTTATTTATACGTTGCATGAAAACTCTCAATTTCTCAAAATACATTTCGGAAACAATTATCTTCACAAAGATTGAAATTTAATTATATTTCCTCCTTTTTTTTTTAAATTAAGGATAGGTACTTGGCAACTACATTTTGACCAGAAGACATTCAGTCTTACACCTCTTAATTTTAGCTTAATTATATAAAAGACAAATTTGGCGATTCTTCCTTCAAAATAGATTTAACCTTTTAATTGAAATAAAAAAATATAAATTGTTACTGCATATCGGTACACACACACACATCACAACACACACATACACACACACACACACACACACAGAACAACAACACACAACACACACCTACACACCACACACCAACACACACACAACAACATATATATATATAATTATATATATATATATATATAATAATTATTATATATATATTATATTAATATATTATATATTATATATTATATATTATATATAGTATATATATTATATATGATATATATACAAGTAGGTATATGAGTTTGGGTGAAATTACGGTTGCATTTCTTAGTAATAAAGTAGTTAATTTATTCATATACTCTGTATTATGAAATGTCAAGTAAGTGGTTTTAGACGTTTAAAATCTACTATGAAATAAAAATAGAAGGGAAATATATTCATGTATTTTTTACTAAATTTTTCCAGCGAAATTGTTAAACTATTATTGGGTAAATCTGTAGAATGTAACTCGGTTAATATGATAGTATATATTATAGTATATAGTAATATAATATATATAGTATATAGTCTATATATATTATATATATTATATATATATATAATATTATTCATAGTATAGTATATTTAGGTTTTCGATTTAGGGTTTCAGGTTATAATATTTATTTTCAATATTAAAAAGATTTACTCCGAGTGACATGAACAGAGCAGGGTCATAATGCAGGCCTAATTCGAAACTAATAGGTACATATATAAGTATATCTATAATTAGCGTATATAGTATTAATATATATATATATATATATATAGTATAGTATATATATATATATATTATTATATATATATATATATATAACAAAATATTAATATTATATGTATATTATGTAGTATATATATAATAGTATATATATATATATATATAGATATATATTATAATACATATATATTTATTATATATAAAATATAATATATAGTATAATATATAATTATATATATATATATATAATTATATTATATATATATATATATATAGTTAATCTCCCTAGGCTTTCTTAACTAACTGGGGGTTTTCGAACCCATCGCTGTGGTAAGCAGGCGTGTTGACGATGACCCGTAATAGTCTGCTTTACCAACAGGAGGGAGTGGGTTCGAAACCAGTTGGTAAGAAAGCCTAGGATGATTATATATAATATAAAGTGCGTTTTTAACTTAGCCTAATATTATTTAGTATTATTATATATATGATATTATATTATATATATAATATATATATATATTATATATATATTATACTTATCATTATTATATTATATAATATATTATATATTATATATATACTATATATAATATATATATATCTATATAATATATGTATATATATATATATATTAGTATATATATATAATATATATATATATATATTAATATATATATATAATATTGATATAATATATGTATAGTAAACAAAGTTAACGGTGCATTCATTAAAACCTATCGACGATCGATAGGGTTTTAAAATTAATGGGTGTTTTTATCCTGAGCGAATTTCTCATACCTATTTATTGTTTTAATAAATAAAATAATAATATTTAAAAACGCAAAACAAAACTTGCAAAACTTGCAAATTGGCCATTTCCAAAAGTTACTTCAAGAAAAGAGGATTTAAAAAATATTTTTATTCCACTAAATACTTCTTAGTAGAATTTTATATCATAACGCTTAAGACCAAATCCGAGTATATACTAAATTATAATATATATATATATCATATATATTAAAATGTCAAAAATCTTTAGTCTATTATACTATAAAGATGGAATACATTATTAAGCTCTTTATGGTATTGTATAAGTGTTATAATAGGTATATATATAGTATATATATATATATATATATATATTTTAGTGGATAATGGTGAGAAGCGAATTAAAAGCTACCCATCAAAAAAAAATCCAATGTGTGAGGTGTGTGTGTGTGTGTGTGAAGGCATGCTACTCGAGTCCTCCTCAAAGGCGGAATTATGCGAATAGAGAATTCAGAAGAGCAATGCCAATTATAATAGTGGTAGATTTGGAAAGAGGTGCAACAGTCGGATGCTTGAGAGAGAGGATGAGAGAGAGAGAGAGAGAGAGAGAGAGAGAGCGAGAGAGAGAAGAGAGAGGAAGAGAGTAGAGGAGGAGAGAGAGAAAGAGAAGGAGGAGACGAGGAGAAGAGAGAGAGAGAGAGAAAATGTGTATGCATGAATGTGTGTGTGAGAGAGAGGGAGAAAGAGAGATTTTTGGATTAATAACGCCTTAGTTTCCACCTTTACAGGAAAAGTTGTATGATTGGAACCACCATAGATGCATGTACTGTTGTGTAGGACAAGGAATGAAGTAGTTAAGAAGAAATTCTGAAGGTGTCTCGGGACACAATCTTTAAGAAGCTTCTTCACAATCCTACTAAGAAGGATAATGAGAAGGTAAAACATCAAGAATGTTAATGATAGTAGAGGCTTAAGTTGTAGTTTTTCAGTGGATAGATGAAGCAATTGTTTTAAAAGCATTAAAAATGAATATATTTTTCTGTCTCCGAATTAGAATACGAGAAATCAGAAATCAGTTGATTTAAGTCCACCCTTCTAGTGTCAACTCTGGCGGCGGCAGTGTTTGCTGCTTTTTAAAAAAAAAATGGAAAGAATAATGAAAGGAGCAGTATAATCGGCATAAAAAGGATAACTGAAAAAGCGAAAGGCAATGGATCAATAACGAAGACTGAAAAAAAGATTTGGAATAAAAGAGAATTTGAGGAACACAGCTGTTTATATAATTAAAGACTAAGGAATGATCCCTTGCAACAACTGGTATAGAGCTATTAGGAAAAATCAGGAAAATATTACGAGGAAACGATAGATAGTGAAAGAGAAAAGATTTAAAATCAAAGCATTGTACCAAGGTCCATCGAAAAGGTCTGATATGCTTACGCCAATAGCAAAGATTCATTGAAGTTACTTCGAGTTGAAGACCAAAAGTTGTAGTCTGCGGAAGTCGTCCTGAGCGTCAAGATAAAACCCAAAAGATTCTATGTTTCTATATCATCTTATTACGTAAAAATAGAAAATCTTTAGATAGGACAAGAATTAGAGATATAATGAATGCAATTTGGAAGATGAAAAGAGTCTCTTCTTATAGACTGCATAGATTAATTGCGCCATCACTTTCAGCAGGAATGGAAGTCAAAGACGAAAGTTTAACAAATGAGGACAACTTTGAAAAGCGAAAATGCAAAGGGCAGAGAACCATAAATCAGAGAGAAAAGGATAAAAATATCATCTGTTGAGCGATCTCGTTAGAAGTTATACTAATGTCCGAAGATAAAATTAATAGGATTATTTTGTATCCAAACTTTCTTTTAAGAATTAAATTTTGAAATGACAGAATTTAAATAGAACGATTTTTAGAAGATTGAGAAGGGTCACTTTTAGACTGAATAGGTTCAAGTTCATCTCCCAACAGGTAAAAAAAGATAAGAAATTGACAGGAAAAGTGCAAACTTCGAATCACTGAAACACGGAAGCGTAAGTTTTGAAACTAAAGGAAGGAATACCTTAGTGTTAAGCTGAGAGAGAGAGAGAGAGAGAGAGAGAGAGAGAGAGAGAGAGAGAGAGAGAGAGGAGGAGAAAGAGAGAGAGAGAGAGAGAGAGAGAGAGAGAGAGAGAGAGAGAGAGAGAGAGAGCTGAATTCACATCTGTAGTTGAAATACAATATTGTATAGACAAAATGAGTTGGAGAGTTGTGAAGGAAGAAAAATACCAGAATTAAGCGTTTGAGGGAAAAGTTCAGCTTTAGCAGAACCTGAGAACTGTGGAGCCATAGAAAGAAACAAGTGGAGTGAAAAATTAGAAACAAAGTTAGATTTGATATTTTTTTTGGTTGCAAGAGATGGTATACAAGTAGCTAGAGCTTTTTAGAGTTTGAAAAATGATCATTAATATCAAAACGTGGTGGTGGTCATATTACGAAAACCAAAGAGATGTAACAAAAGCTTCTATAGTGTGAAAATATCGTTAATATCAGAATGTGGTTCTGTATTTTACTTAAAGCATTAATAATAGTCAATGTAAAACCAAAGTATAAGGAGTTTTGTCCAAAGGAAACACAAAATAAATGGTTACACGTCATCAGAGTAGACAGGGCACTATTATACATTTCACAACGAAACAAAGCCTTTCGTGAACGGAAAAGCCTAAGTAAGTGATATGCATGGTAATGGAATGAAGTGCAAAGGTTGATGGCAAATTATATTGAAATTGAGATGCAAAGAGTATAAGTCTTTCCAAGGACAATAAGGAAAAAATCTCGTCAAGAATTGATTCACGTGCTGAAGGTTGTATTAACCGATAATGCGGAGTTAACACAGCCAGGTATTATCAGAATTAAGGAACGTACTGGGGTTGATGAAATTGAAATCACGCAAGAATGATTAAATAATTATTATGCTCATGGAATTGTTGATAAACAATGTTAAAATTGTTTTTAAATAGGTAATAGACAATTTGGTTTATTGGTAGACTTATAAGTTAGAAGATAAACATCAGCACAGAAAGAATAAGTCCGTGGATTGGTTGAAGCCTAAACCAAAGGATATATATATGTAGGGTGATCAAAATCGCAACACAAAACAAGACACTTTTTATCACCATGATACAACATTTTTTCTTTGTTGAAAATAAGTGATATACGATAATAGTAGGAAGAGAAGAATAAAGGTTATCAGATGAGCCTGAAAGCCAAATTTCGAGTTCAAAAACAATGTGTAACTTGGTTGAAGATGTTGAAGAAAGGAGATATTCAAGAGAGTGGAAATTTAAGAAGCATAATGGCGCAAATGTACAGAATAATATATAGTTATAGGTAGAAAAAATGTGCATTAAAGTAACTGACAATTTCTTAGCATTTCATCCAACAGCAACACAACCAGCTCCAAGGATTATTATATATAAATATACTATATATATATATATATATATATATATATATATATATTTTATGTTAAAATATAAATAAATTATATATATTTAATATTATATATATATATATATATTATATATTATTATATAATATAAATTATAATTGGGTGTTAAATAGGTCAGAGGTCAACATAAATTCAGTACAGACTTGGGAAATCATGTTCTAAATCTGATGTAAAGGCCTACGTAACCCGTCACGAATTTGATGTGTGTGCGTGTGCGTGCGTGTGTGTGTTAGGTGTGTGTGTGTAGGTCAAAGTAATTGAGGGAAAATAGAAGAGGAAAATAGGTTTCCCAGATTTACGAGTTAGAGAATATGTAAGATTGATTCATGAGTTAAGTTTATAGTCGGAGCTGTTGGAGAAATAAGGAGGGAATATGTGGAAAGAAGAATCGAGCTGATTCTACCTATGAAAGAGGTTATGTGTCTGAGAGCTGAGAAGGCAGTCTCATGGAATAGCGATTAGTAAACTGTAAGTAGAGTTATAAAGTAGATGTGTAAGAAATGTGTTAAATCAGAAAATTATTGGGTGTATTGTTGCTATTGTTTCATTGTAAAATTTAATATTTCATGGATTTATTCATAAAGAATCAAGCTTGCATTTGAAGTTATGTATTTTCTAATCTAGAATATATATCTATAATATATATATATTATATAATATACATATATATATATAGTATATATATATATTATATATTATATATATATATATATATATATATATTATATATATATATATATATGAATATTTATTATAATATATATATAGCATCATTGTCTATTGAGATTTCAAAGATTAATGTTATCAATTTGATTTTTTTTAAGATTTATTTAAGAAAAAAAATGATGATTTATGTAATTAATTAATTTTTGTTATTTTTTTTAGCAAATTGTTTTTTTAAATAAAAAATTATTCTATTAATCACCTGATTAATGATAGAGTATAATTTCATACTATATACTATAAGTAAGTCATCAAGGTAAGTTCAAGATAATTTTTAAATAAATAAATAAATAAAATTAGAGTCTCAGATATTATAACAGTATAATATACAATAT
>JABUQX010047419.1:40000-45000 GCA_015478945.1 Trachelipus rathkii | reverse complement strand
GCATAATAACATAATAATTCTAAAATCTGTATCACTATGTTTATATATATATATATTTATATATATATTATATATATATGTATGTAATAATATATATGTATATATGTAAAATATATATAAATATATATATAATAATAATAATAAAAATATATATATATATATATATATATATATATATATATATATATATATATATATATATATATATATACATATATATATATGTATAACTATATATATATATATACTGCTGCTATATATATATATATATATATATATATATATATATCTCTATATATATATATATATATATATACCACTTCTGCCCCTGGCCCACCTCAATTGGAGGGCCACACCGCTCCAGGAAGCCGGCTGCCACCTCTGGGCGGTTCCACAGGTCGAGAAGGAAAGATATAGAGAAGTCGGCACGGCGTCGAGAGCGGAGCACCCCAGGAGGAGGTGCTCCATTGTGTCTTGGGAAATGTAACATCTGGTGCAAGTGGGGAGGTAACATTGTCAAGTTTGAATCTATATTTATATTGTATTGGTTTTGGGTGGTGACCTGATCTGCCAGACGAGGTCAATTCGGCCTCTTCTGGACAGTGTTTCTTCTATTGGGGAAATTTTTGGGGAGGGAGAGTTTAGTAAAGTTATTGGGGCAGTTTTGTAGGTACGTGTTGGTTAGGTTGTGTGTGGATATGTGTAAGCCATGACTTATTGGGAGGGGGTAATAATGTTGTAGATGTCATTATAGAGTTAGCTGGTGAGGAGAGTGGGGATTTTAGTCTGTGTCAGGAGGTTGGAGAGTATTTGGTGACATGGGTGGGTTGGATTTGGGTTTTCTGGTAGAATTGAGTCAACACCATCTTCAGGTGGGTGGAGATAGGAAGGATGTAAGTTTCGTCCATGTAGATGTTGGAGGGTAGTTTTAGTACATCAATATAATTCTAAGAACAAGTGTTTTAGGTGATTTGTAATTTTTGAGTTAGATTTGATAGTCACAGAACCATGCGGGGAAGCATAGTTTATATTAGTTCTGAGGAGTTGTTTATAAGTGGTGGTAAGGGTGTGTTTTCTGTTTCTGAAGTTATGTTAGGAAAGGGTTCGGAGGGTATTTAATTTTCGTTGGGGTTGATGTGAGTTTGATCACGTGTGAGGATGAGACATCATGTATGTATCATAGGTAAGTCATGGTACTTTAGGGCTTTTTCAGGGGAGAATATTCGTTCAGGAAAACTGTTGGGTGGAGTGAGAGTTAGTGGCAGTTAGTGAAGGTGTGAGATGATAGAAGAAGAGAGAGGCGGTCATTCTGTTTGAGAGCAACCAAGTTTCTAATTGTTGTAGATATTCTTGGGTGTGATGAGTGGCTATATTTATATCTGGATGTTGGGAAATGAGGCTGATATCATCTGCGCATGTGATAAGTTTGGTGGAGTGGTGTGTATTGATCGGCGGATCACTGTGAAAGATTGAAAAGAGGAATGGAGAGAGAATGGCGCCCTGTAGGACGCCGTTTTGTAATTTAATGGAGTGGGAGAGGTTGTTTTTGTGGAGAACCTTGGCATAACGGTTAGTGAGAAAGTTAGAAAGCCTTTTTTGTCGTTATTTTCTAGGGGGGATTGGAGGATTTTTTGTATAAGAATTTGAATGTGGGGACCGTGTCAAAGGCTTTGTTGATGTCGAGGTACTGTGAGGATCTGGATCATAGGATGGTGATTGGTTGAAGCTGTTGATGATTTATTGGGTGAGGGGTAATGGCTGTCGTTGTGGAGTGGTTGCTCTTAAAGCCATGTTGGAAATTTGGAGGAGGGTAATGAGAGGGAGATTTGTTTAATATTAGTTTCTCTAGCAGTTTACTAATGGAGCAAAGCAAAAATTGGGCGATAGGAGGAGAGGGAGTTGGGGTCTTTTTTAGGTTTGAGTTTTGGGAGTATGAATGCTTGTTTCCAGATTGAGGGTATATAGTTAAGTTGCCAGGATTTGTTGAAGATTTCTGTGATAAGGAGAAGGGCCCTGATTCACAGAGGTGTTTTTAGATGCAGGTTGAGGTGAGTCTGGTCCCTGTAGCCAGAGGAATTTTGAGTTTGATGGTTTCCTATTCCATCCTTTCTGTTGTAAAAGGGTGGGGTAGTTGTGGTCACAGGGAGTTTTCAGAGTTGTTGTTTTTTGTTTTCTGTTGTTGGTGGGTTGATTTGGAAATGTTAACATATGTGTTTTGCTAGGCCGTCTGATTGTTGTTGTTTTAGAGAAGGGAGGTGCTCCAGGTAAGGAGGAGGATTCGTGGGAGGGAGGGGGTTGTTTCGGGAGTTATTTAGTTTTTTGATGACTTGCCAGGTTTTCTTATTATCAATGCGTGAGATGTTGGATTGTAAATATTCTGTAAGCTTATTGGTAGTGTTGAGGTTGGTGATTTGGGTATTGAGGTTTGTTATTCGGTTGGTGATAAGTGGGGTATATGATTTGAGTTTTCGAAGGAAGTTTCTTTGTTTAATGAGTTGGCTGATTTCAGGGGAGAGTTTGGGGTTATAGGATTTTCTGTGGCCTTTGGGTATGTGTAGGTTAGCTGACTTGGTGATTGATTAATTGGATTATAGAGGTGTGTAGGGATGTTGTGTCATGGATTGGGGTGGGGTTAATGTGGGTTTCGATATGGTCAGTGAATGCTGGCCAGTTAGCTTTTTTGTAGTTAGTGTATGTAGTGATCTTTTTTGGGGGGGTTTGATGGGAGGAGGTTAGAGAAATAAGAATGGGGAGGTGGTCTGAGTGTAGGTCAGTAGTGGTGTCCCAGGTCGGTCATGTAAGGAGGGGGAACAGAATGTGACATCTGGGGAGGTGGGGGATTGGTTTGCTTGGGGAGGGATTCGAGTGGGGAGGTTTTTGGAATTGAGGATATTAAGGGATTCTAATTCGTTAAGGATATGGTTGCCGCGGGGGTCAGAGGGATAGTCTTTATACCAGGCGGAGTGGTGAGCGTTAAAATCGCCTCCGAGAATAAGATTTGGAAATGTGGATAATATTGATAGGTGGGTGTGAGGTTGTTTAGGAATTAGGGTGGTGGGGTAACGAATATAGAGATTGAGATGTTATAAGGGGTCCTGTTCTAAGAGGATGAACAAATTGGGTTTACAATAATGTGTCGGGGAATAGAGTTGGGATTGTTCAGGGTTGTGTTGTGGTAAGGGATGTCGTTGTGGATCAGTGTTAAGAGGGAGTGTTGAGGAAGTTGGGAAGGGGAGTAAATGGAGTCGTAAATGGGGAGAATAGTGTTTTGGGCGAGGGAGGCTTCTTGTAGGATTGCTATATGAATGTTGTGTTTTTTAAGGAAATGATTGAGTTCTATGGATTTATTAGTTAGACCGTTAATGTTAAATTGTAGTATATTGAGTGATTGGGTATTAGTTTTGGGAGGGAGGGGTTTTTGAATAATAGAGGGGGGGATTGTGCAGGTGAAGCCTGTGTTATTTCTGGGGAGGATTCTAAATGGGGAGCAGGTCAAGTGTACCCATTTGCGGCATCTTTCACATTTGATGCTATATAATCCAACTTGTTGTTGGCAGATAGGGCAATTATATCTAGGGGGTCCCAGGATTCTCTCGACATCTCCCCAACCGAGAAGGAGGAGTATTGTCTTACCAGAAGAAGAGAGGAGACAGGACAGACGTTAGACTAAAGATATATATGAATGAGTGGAATGAGGGTAATAGTAAAAATAAAAACTAAATATGACCTCTGGGCTGGCGTCAGCTCGGCTCCCTCGGCCGGTGACCCCTCCTGGTGTGTGGGGGGAAGCAGTGATCTGCTCGCCAGGGAATACTTCATCCTCTTGGAGGAGGTCCTACTCAGGACGAGACAGTCGGTTGTACCACGGGAGGTGTCACTCAACGGTAACCTGCTGTATCTCTCTATATATATATATATATATCTCTTATATATATATATATATATATATATATATAATATATATATATATATATATATATATAACCTTATATATATATATATATATATATATATATATATATATATCAATAATAATAATCATATCAAAGAAATGATTAGACTGTGTGGAAAGAGGAATCATCAAGAGCTCTCCTCAAAGGTATTCAGACTTCAAAGAGTTCAGAAAACTGTTTCCGTTGCAATAGCAACAGCATGAAGAGAGTGATCGGGACAATAACTTGAAAGATATTGGTAGAAATTTTGGTAGGGTAAGGAGAGAGTTCATCTAAGGCGAAAAGTCCACTTTAAAAAGGTCAAATTGGGTCAGACAAAGCAGATATGTGGCATTTATCTGAGACACTATAAATGCCCGTAACCCTTTAGAAATGCCCTACAAGGCCAAATTCGCGCCTTAGATGGAATTACTTATGAATGATCAAGAATGGAGGTGGACTTGTGATTTACTGTATATGGAAGTTGTGTTACAAAGCGTAAGTAGATGGTATAGTTCCGAAGGATTGGAGGAGAGCAGTAATAAAGTAACCTTTATATATATATATATATATATATATATATATATATATATATATATATATATGCTACTCGTCAAAATATACCATACCTATATATATATATATATATATATATATATATATAATATATATAAATATATATATATATATATATATATATATATATATATATATATATATATATATATATATATATATATATATATATATACTTTATATATATAATAACAATATATATATATATATATATATATATATATATATATATATATATAATATATATATATATATAAATATATATATATATATATATATATATAATATATATATATACTCTTTCTATATATATATATTTATATATATATATATATATATATATATATATATATATAAGGTAAGAAATAAAGGGAACTGTAGTAGTTATAGTGTTGTGGAACATATATTACCATACTATTTTGGTCGAAAGAAGTGCGTCAGTTGTTGATATGCTATGGGGAACTGATAGGCGAGAAAAACCAGGCTGAATTT
>JABUQX010047419.1:25000-32500 GCA_015478945.1 Trachelipus rathkii | reverse complement strand
TTTTATTATTAATTTTATTATTGAAAACAATTTATTATTTATTATTATTATTATTATTATTATTATTATTATTATTATTATTATTATTATTATTATTATTATTAACTTATTTTTATTATTATTAGTAATACGAAATTTTTATTATTATTATTATTATTATTATTATTATTATTATTATTATTATTATTATTATTATTATTATTATTATTATTATTATTATTATTATTATTATTATTATTATTGTTCTTAATATTAAATATTATTATTAATATTATTATTATTATTATTATTATTATTATTATTATTATTATTATTATTATTATTATTATTATTATTATTATTATTATTATTAAAGAAAAAGGAGAAAACAAAAAATATGAGAAAAAGACAACCAAACTTTACAAGCCCACACAAAGAAAAGAACAAAGAGAAACTAAACTAATTTTCACACAAACATACGTATAAGAGAAAAGAAACACAACAACAAACATGCAAGACACAACATGAAAAGCAAATTATTAATATTATTGAAAAACAAATTATTTATTTAAACATAAAAATAAATATAAATAGTATTACTATATATATATATCTCTATATATCTACCATAATATGTATATATATAACATAGCAACCTTAACCATCACTGTATCTCCTGCCATATATTATATATATACTTATATGCTAGCCAACAACCCAGCATAACAACATATATATATATAACATATATAACTCTCATATAATAGATATATATATATATGCTTTTTTATATTTATATATATATATATATATATATATATATATATATATATATATATATATATATATATACTACCTATTCTCTATAGTATATATATATATAATAACTAACTATGCTATATATATATATATATATATATATATATATATATATATTTATATATTTATATATATATATACCCATATATAATAATATATATATATATATCTAGATTTTCAGGATAGACCCAATAACCTTAACGGCAGCAAAAGCTCCAGAGAGGTTTATCCAGTGATTCTAACGCGAGAAAGGAAATTTCAGCTGAACCTTAAGCAAGATATAAAACATTTGCTCTACCCTTTTTAATAGTATATTTGATACTCTAACATGTAACTATATTTAAAAATATTATATATTTATATATATATATATATATATATATATATATATATATATATATATATATATATACATATATATATATATATATATATATATACATATATATATATATATATGTATATATATATATATATATATATATATATATATATATATATATATATATATATAACTCTATATATATATATAACAATATATATATAATATATGTAACCATATATATATATATATATCATATATATATACATATATATATATATATATATATACATATATATATATATATATATATATATATATATATATATATATATATATATATATATATATATATATATATATATATATATATATATATATATATATATCTCTATATAAAAATATATATAAATATATATGATATATATATATATATATATATATATCATATATACTATATATATATACCTACTATATATATATATATATATATATATATCTCTACTTTCAAGCCCTGGCTTCATTACAAACTTTATAACCTCACCGACTCTCTTGGGTTCACTAGGCAAGAACCGATAACCATATGTAATAGGTGCGTATCTACCCGCTCACCTCAAAAAATTAAAACGTGTGTATTAAAATACTTTTTATTTTCCTATTTATTTAAAAATTCAAGTCATCTATTCGGTGTTTAAATTATTATTATTTTTTTTTATTATTATTACATATTTTTATATATATATATATATATATATATATATATATACATATATATATATATATAAATATATATTTATTTCTTTTTTTCTCTTTATATATATATATACTATATATTATATTCACTATATACTATATATATATATACTACTTTCAAAAAAGACCTTCTACATTCCCTACCAAATTTCTCTACCGTTCCTCTCAAACTCTCTTCAGATGCATTACACAACCAAATCATCCGTATTTAATAGCTAGGTATCAGCCGTTCTTCTCATTTTAAAGCTTGAGCACTTACAAACTTTTTTTAACTTTATTTATGTAAAAGCTTCAGTCATTTGCTTTGTATCTTTTTAAATTATTATTATTATTATTATTATTATTATTATTATTATTATTATTATTATTATTATTATTATTATTATTATTATTATTATTATTATTATTATTATTATTGATATTATTATTATTATTATTATTAAAAACAACGAAATCAAAAACGACAACGACAAGAAAAACAACAACACCACCACCAACCAACAACAACAACAACAACAACAGCAACAACATTCAGCCTACACGCGGTCTTTACCATGGATATATTATTATTATTATTATTACAAAACAAATTTACGTTCCACTTCAAATCCGACTTTCAAATAAAAACATTATTATTATTATTATTATTATTATTATTATTATTATTATTATTATTATTATTATTATTATTATTATTATTGTTATTATTATTATTCTCGAAAGTAACAATTATCCTTATTATTTTTAAATATTACAATATTATGTTTATTATTAATTATTATTATTATTATTATTATTATATTATTATTATTATTATTATTATTATTATTATTATTATTATTATTATTATTATTACACCTAAATATATTGATATGCTAGTACGAGTGACACACAATACCACAATGGGGCTTGGGAGAGAGGTGACTAGAGTCTACAACAGAAGACTGCATCTCTTCCTTCTTAGTAAAATGATGAAATGTTTACTGTAGGCCTAATCTATAGGCATAGGATAACCCTATATAGATTCGAAAAACAATGTTATCTCATTTAAGCCTAATTTTTGGGTCTGCCATATTAAGCAGCGTATTGCTTTAAGCCTAATCCCTATTATTATTATTATTATTATTATTATTATTATTATTATTATTATTATTATTATTATTATTATTATTATTATTATTATTATTATTATTATTATTATTAATTGTATTATTATTATTATATATTATAATAATAATAATCAAAATAGTAATAATAATAATAATATAATAATATTTCAATAATAATAATAATGAAAGCTGTGGCTGCAACAGCTGGCCAGCCAATATTGTAATAACAAGCATAATAATAATATAATAATAACACGCTCAAGCTCTCATTCAATAATAATAACAATGGCATAAACCAGCCAATAATAATAATAATTTAGCTATGTGTAGCAATAACAAATAACAAATAACAAATAATAACAATAATAATAATGGCAACAATAAATAACACGTAAGCGGGAATAAGTGTATGAATAATAATAATAATAATAATAATAATAATAATAATAATAATAATAATAATAATAACAATAATAATACAGCAACTTAAAATTAACAAATCAAAATAAAACTTGCCGCATTATAACATATACCATATAGGTTAACAAAATGTTACTAAAAGATCATAATAAGCATGATAATAATATATCGTAATAATAATAATAATAATATAATTGGAAGAGAAACAATGACACGTTCAGGAGAATCTGGATTTCACAGACAACTAGAAGTAAAGAAAATTATAAAATGCATATATATTTTTAAAAGCTAAATTGTGAAATAGTGCTTTAAGTTTCATATGAATGGATAAATGGAGTTACTTTAGCATGAACTCTAACATGGTTAAGCAGAAAATGATATGTAGACAAAATTAGACAAATCTTGTTAGCTTTCTCTTTCATAGGAACTACGGCTTATGGATAACCAAGTATACTGAACACCTACATGTTGTCACAATCATTTGGATGTAAGATATTTAATTCTTAGCCTAAATCTGTCTACTATTCACAAAACAACGTATGAGTTAAATCTTTCATTAAAATTGTTACTACTAAAATAAAAAAAAAATTATATGGGGAGATTATTTATTATTGGGACAGTTGTTCTTTTTAACAGCTTAATTAAAAGAATCTTGCATTTAAAAACTTTATTAAGAAAAGCTTTGGTTTTAAACTAGTATTTCTACAAATTAAAAATTTAACTCAGAAGAGGTTATTAACAAAATAATTGATTATTAATATCAATTATTTTCTGTCTGTATTTACATAAATCAACAAGAATAAATATAGTAAACATACTACTTATCAAGGTAGTGAGGAAGAAGAGAGGGTGAAAATATGCGTAGTGAAAATAGCAAAGAATGTTTACGGAAGGCAAGACATGAAATGATAAAGGGTTGGATAAACTGATATCTGGTGAGTCACTAAAGCTTTTGTTAGTTTCTTTGGATTCTCCAGCAGCTGAAAGCCTTAATAACCATAACATATCTTATATATACTCTCATATACATACTATATATATATATATATATATATATATATATATATATATATATATATATATATATATGCTATATATCACCAACAACATATATATATATATATATATATATATATATATTCTCTGTATAAACATATAAAAATAGCAATATAAATTTATATGCTATAACATATAAAAACATATAAATATATATATATAACTATATGTAATAATCATAATAACAAATACTATATATATATATATATATATATAATAATATATGTATATATATATATATCTTATGTATATATATATATATAACCAACAATAATGTATATATAACCACATCTTATATATATATAACATGTTTTGCCCATAATAATAATATATATAGTAATAGCCAATAACAATAACTAACAGCATATATATATCTACTCATATATATATAATAACCATAATATAATATATATATATAATATAATATATCATATATACATAAATATATATATATATATATATATGTATATATATATAATATAACTTATATATATATATATATGTAATAATATATATATATAATAATAATAACAACAACAATAATATATATATATATATATATATATATATACATATATGTATATATGTATATATTTATAATAGCATAATAATAATAAGCAATATATATATATCATATGTATAATATATATATATATGTATATATATATAACCTTAACATATATATATATATATATATATATATTAATATATATATAATATAATATACATATGTAGTAATAACTCACACTCTATATATATATATATATATATATATATATATCTCTATATATATATATATATAGAAGAGAAGGTCAGAGAGAGGGGAGAGAGAGGAAGAGAAGAGAAGAGAGAGGAAGAGAATAATTCCACTTAAAAATCTTGCTTAAAAATATAAATCAATATCTATCCATGAAGTATAATATGTTTTAATGCAATTTCAAAGGTTATTGCCTTCAACTCATACGACCGACTGTGTGCCAGAGCAACATCTGGAGAAAATAATTCAGTAAGGACTGCAGGATGATTCGGATTAACATAGTCATTAGTAAGACTGGACCTCATATGCTATTTCATCCTAATTTCGAAAGATACCCTGAAAATGAAGCCGGAATGACAATCATTTTTAAAACAAGAATTGTGATTTAATAAACGAAATCGCGTAATAATTCACGGACGTTGTATTAAAGCTCACTGCCGACCACCTAGGTGGATAACACGCCTGGAGTGGACCCATCGAGAAGGTCCTTGGGTAGCTTGGGGTCCCAACGGCAAACGGGTCTGTGCGGTAGCCAGGTTTTTCCACTATCATCAACCACACTACCAATGTACTTGTGTGTCACAGGAGGACCGAGAAGCTAGAGATAATGAGAATAACTCATTCTCTCTCAAACCAACCCAGTCTCAGGGCTGGGTCGCCTACCTCACCTACTAAGCAGGTGGTCTACCACTGAACTGGGGTAAACACTAATTTCATTATATTTCAAGGTAAATTAAATAAAATTCCTTCCTCTTCATATTCCATAATCATACAAAGCCTTTGAATGAAGCCCTTTTCCAAGAGCGTAAACTCCCTTATCAAACTTTGTCTCAGGGAGGGAGCTTAGAGGACTGAATGAAGAGATAGTGCAGTGATTGGGATAGAAAGGGATCAGGTTATTTCTGAGATATAATATATTTTTATAGTGTGATAATATATATACAATCTTACATATATATTTATAATATACATATACACATATATGTTAACTATATATGATATATAAATATCGATCATATAGTATGATAAATACAGATGTTGATGATCGTTTGGATATGATTATGATGATAAATATGATCGTGTACAGATAGCATGGGCACAGATCTTAGTAGTGGTTTGGTTGAGGTTGAATCTGTGTTTGTGACCGGTAGCAAGCTTTATTGGTGGCCCGCATCATAATTGCCCAAAGGATGACTGACTGACAGTTCTTGGAAAAGTTCGAATTCTGGTGCTATTTATGAACAGATCTTTATTTAATATGTTGTTTGGTGGTCTGCTTCTTAAATATCTCTTCTGTTAGTGTTGTGGCGAATTGTTTTGGGAGGGTATGATGTGTTGTTCATTGGTGATGTGTTATTCTGAGTTTGTGTTTTTTTAGTATATTTAATTGAAGAAGGAGGTTGTTTAAGTTTGTGGATGGTTGGATAAGGGCATTATAGCATGGATTTTGGTGTTTAGGTTGACAAAATTATGTGCCTATTTTATCAGTTATATGTCTATTCATAGTATTTAAGTTTCTTCTGTGGCAAGTGTTGTTTATTGGTGCTGTTGATGAACGTCCTGCGTATGATTCCGTAGTACTTTGCTTTGTGTTGTTTAGGTTTCTTTATATTATTTTGGTCCGTAGTTGGTGCCAAATTATGGAGTTATATAAATATATATATATATATATATATATATATATATATATATATATATATATATATATACTTACTATATATATATCTATATATATATATATATATACTATATTAAATAACTATAACTATATATATATATATATATATATATATTTATATCTATATATATTCCTCTCTTCTCTGCCAATCTCCCTGCAGATAGCCATCTGTCGTTGTTTTTTGCTGAAACCTGCTAAATGTTGCAATGTCCACATCTAGGCGCTCACCTTCACAGTTCCCCTTCACTCTCTACCATCGCCACTCACGTTGTAACTCATCTAACTTTGGGTCTTCAGACACTTCTTCACTTCCCACTCAGTATCTAATTTTTCAGTTATCTTCTGAGCACTCGTTCTCCTCCATCCTCTTATTTCTTCTTGCTGCACCTGGCTATTCCTCTCTCCTGGCTCACCACTTTCAATCTAAATCCGCCCTAACCTCTTCATTTCTCTCTGTCTCTTCTTGTCTTTACTCAGTCAGTCCATAACACCCATATATATGATATATATTTGCTCTTTGCTCTCGTATTAAGAGCCCATGCTTCATGCCCATACATCAGTATTGGTCTCATTATACTTGTGTACATCACCATCTTGACTCGTCTCG
>JABUQX010047419.1:0-20000 GCA_015478945.1 Trachelipus rathkii | reverse complement strand
GGTGGGTCAGAAGTTAAACCATAAGCAGAGTCAGAATAGAGTGAGTCAGACCCAGGAATTCTATTCTGGGGGTTACCCTGATTCCAAGTATAACAAAAATTTGAACTTTTCGATTTCCAATCCTCAAACTTCCTTTTTTAAAATTACAAATCCAGAAACTGAATATATATATACATTAAAGGGATATTGAAGCTTTATACCCAAATGGTCGACAGGAAAATTAAAAAAATAGGTAAAAAAAAAAAAAAAGAAAATCTGGTTATTTAGAGTTTCTCTAACAGGCTGCATGAAGGCTATTTCACTTCTTCTTACAACCTAAAATAACCTAACTAACCTAACCCTAACCTTCTTCTTAAACCTAACCTAACTAACCTAACCTAAAATAGCTTAACCTAATCTAACCTAACCTAACCCAACCTAACCTAACCTAGCTTACTTCTAACCTAACTAACCTAACCCCCTAACCTAAAAATAGCCTAACCTAACTAAGCTTCAACCCAGCCTAACCCTAGCTAACTAACCCAACCCTAACCTAACCTAACCTAAAATAACATAACGCCTGAGGCCTGGTGTAGAGTAAATTTTTTTGATGTTGTTTCGACCCTTTTTCCTGTCGACCATTTTTCCTACTCTCCAAAAACTTACCTTTGTTCAAATTTTGATTTCCATAACTGTCCATCCTTGAAGGAAATTTAAATCTTTTACACATTTGATAAGGAAATAAGTCTTTTCAGTATCAGTATTTACCAAATATTTTTGTTCAATATTTCATGGAGTTTCTCAAATGTTGTCATTTTGATCTTTAATTAAAAATTTTATTTCCAACCTTTCTGCATTCTAGAGTGGAAATCTGAAAAAATTAAAAGTGTATGTAAGCATGTTTATTATTATTATTATTATTATTATTATTATTATTATTATTATTATAATTATTATTATTATTATTATTATTATTATTATTATTATTATTATTATTATTAATATTATTATTATTATTATTATTATTATTATTATTATTATTATTATTATTATTATTATTATTATTATTATTATTATTATTATTATTATTATTATTATTGTTATTATTATTATTATTACACATTTAATTAATGACAATAATTTAGAAAAAAAACGTTATTAAATTTTTTGGAACATTTTTATTGAAAAACGAAAAAATACTTTTTTAGTCTCTTAAAATGCGCTGAGGAACAAGAAGTTAGGAACTTTTTTTTTTTTTTTTTTTTTTTTTTTTTTTTTAAGAAATTTAGAAAATTTTTTTTTTTTTATTCTTGATAAATCGAGCAAAATCTCTTCTTCACAAGAGTAATAACGTTTTTCTTCAAATATACAAAAATCTTTCTGGTTCCTCTTTCACATACTCTTTCTCAAATTTATCAAAAAATATCAACTCTAACTTTGCTTTTGAGCTTTACTACTTCCTATTTGACTGCTCTAGTATCTTCCGACGACACAACTGCCGTTTTACCTTCTTCTAAAAAGCTGAAATCTTTTCTCAAACTTTTTCTTCTAATTCCACATTAAGACCAAATCTTGGGGCTTTTCCTCTCTCAGCTCTCTATGATAAAAACACGTGTTTCCACTCGTGTTTCGAGTTTGCTCCCTGACGGTAGACCATTTTGGTCTTTGTCTTTCCACTTCAATCATCCCTTGGTTAAGAAAACGTGCTTAGCTCATTCGGTCTGTGCCGAAAAAGAGGACCCTACTCAGTCCTCTAACTATCGTGCTTCAAAATGGATTTAAAAAATTTATATTGAGGATAGCCGTATATTATCTACCTTAAAAATGAATTTGTACGTCGAGTTTCAGAAATAGATAGAGAATGATTATATATACAATATATTATTAGTTATAGCATATATATATATATATATACATATATTACATATATATATTATAATAATTTTATACGAAAAAAATAGCAAAATTATAACCCCATATAGTTTACCTCATTATTATTATATATATATATATATATATATATATATATATATATATTTTTATATATATATATATATTATTACATATATTATTATATATATATATATTATATTATATATATGGCAATTCATTTATTCTTGCTGTAGATATATATATATATATATATATATATATATATTACATTACATTACATTATTGTAATATATATATATATATATATATATATATATATATATATATATATATATATATATATATATATATATATATATATATATATATATATATATATATATATATATATATATATATATAATATAAAAAAATCATATAACCACCCCCACCCCCTCATTTCTCTCGAAGGAGCTACCACCCCACCCACCCTCATTTCACTCGGAGATATCCTGGAAGACTTTTTTCCAGGTTTCTTTATCGCTTGCTTCATTCTACTATAGTTACCCAAATTATATTTTTACAGTGCTTCTGTTTTCTTTCAACAATAAAAAGAAAATATAATTTTTAGGAGTAACTTTTTTTAAAAATTTTATTTCAGTCAAAAATTAAACTCAACGAATGTGGCTATCTGAGGGGAAAAAAGTCGGGCACGCTACCACTGCGCTACGATTGCAATCAACAAAAGCTTTGCAGAATTTATATTTATACTTATAAATATAAATGTTTGATATTCATAGAGGTGATCATTATTTTCTAATAATTTAGAAAATGAGAAGTTTACCGTCTCTATTTTATATTTTTTATATATAATAGAGACAATATTGAGTTTTACAATAACTTTTTTAATATAACTTGCTTTATATATTTTTATTTTCCATCTTTATTTTTAACTGAGACATTGTCCAAGCTTCTTTCGATATTTCTGAGAGATGAATTCAAGTCGAGTTTTCTTTTACAAATTTGTTTTAATTCTTGATCTTTTTCAATTATTTCTTTTATTTTTTTCATATTCTTGGTCATGAGAGAAAACGACAGGTTTACTTTTAATAAAAAATTATATTCATTTATTAATTTATAGAAATTTATATAATAATATACTTGTCTTTGTTCTAGTTTAAATTTGTGTTGCAAGTCTTGTATCGTTTTACCTTCTTTTTCTATATGATGATTATAGAGTTGAGATTTTACAAATCTCGGATATAAAGGAATACTTTGCATATTATTTTCACCTTCTGTCAGTGTATCATGAATTGTAATTATATTTTCATCATCAAAGTTAATTTCCCCCTTATTTATTTTTTCATCAACTTCAGAAATGTTTTTAAAATCATCTTCAAAATAGTATGTATCCTTTTTGTATTTTAGTTCAATCATCGCTCCCTCGATTTTAGTTTTTTGTTTATTTTGTTTTTTTTTATCGTTTTGTTTAATTCCACTTTCAAATGTTGGTTTAAGTTTTTGATTTAAAGTAAACATTTTCTTTAAATCTTTTTCATCAAGTTTATTTAATGAATCTCTATATACTTTATTATTTTTAGAATAAAGCAAGTTATCATCAGCTAATATATTCACCATCTCCTTCTGAGAAGCCATTGTGCCAAACTGATTGAAGTCCTTAATTGTCTTATGCAATGAAATGATGAAACATTCTAGAATGTTCTAAAAATTAATAAAAGAGAATATATAAAGCTATACAAATATAATTTCTGAGAAACATATCTTATCTTGATTGCTTCGTAACCGAGTGGTTTGAGCGCTAGACTCCGCTTTCGGAGGTCTCGAGTTCTAATCTAAGATAGGATCTTTTTTTCAATAAAATTAAAAAATAGAACATTTTAAAAGCAGTAGAACTTCCAAATTTTTATCTTTAATGTGTCTCTAGCCGAGTGGGTTGAGTAACGACTTCCCATGCTAGACTGTGTAGTTCGTATCCTGGTACCATCGTTCCGAAATAGAAGGAGAAAAATTGAAGGAACTAATAATGTTTTTATGAAAAAAAAAATTTTTTATTTTCTCCTATAATAAATTAGGGAATAAAAAATGAATAAAAATAAAAAGGAAAGTCTCTTTTTGGTGAATAAAATTTGTAAGATGGATCAGTTTTATGATTATATCACATTGCAGTCTATTAATTTTTATGATAAGATCGATTTTCAAAAGAATAAACGATTTAGAAGAAAAATTAGCTTCCTTTTTTTAAAATCAAAGCTCAAATTTGAGAAAGAGCAAAATCCAAATGATTATAATTAAAAAAATCCCAAGTATAATAAAATGACAACTTGCAGGATCTGTAATACAACTATTAAAATTTTAAAATCATGAAAAAAGTAATAAATAAGAGGATTAATACAAATTCATTTCAATTCTTAATATTGAATTTTTTTGTATGACTTTGAAAATTAACAGAACTACTTTTAAAACCTGAAAAAGTCAAATTAATCAAACAAAAACTTTTAAATGTCATGAGAAAAGTAAAATAATCATTCAAAGGTAAATTAATTGCATTGTGATTATAAAAATTGTCGTAAAGGTATTGAAAATTAATCTGTGAACATCCATGGAGTAGTTAAAAAAAATAGACGTATAGTAATGCCCAAGAAATTACAAATAATATGATGAAAATGATAGAAATTAAAATATTCTTGAACAAAATTGGAAAAATTTAAAACTAGTTTATCACCATTTTCATGCCTTGAATTTTATAAAGACTTACATGATCCGGAAGAACAATCAATAATTTTCAAACTGAGTAATCAACGGTGGAACTATTGACAAGCATACCGTTATAACTCGATTTGCGGACACTGGATTCCTTTGAAAAATGAATTAATTAGAGAAATGTAAGAAGTCTTAACTGTCAATTGAGCAAAAGGAGGATCATGATGGATCATCAATAAACTTCTAGATTTTGAAAGTAAAAGTAGATAAAAGTAAGGTTATGAGAGCTTCTTCTTATATTGAAACTCCATCAAAATATAAGAACCCCAAAATTCGGATTAAGTAAAATATTGTCAAAACAAAAGGCACCAAACGGAATGTTTTAAATGGTGTCTAAGCCAGATCGATTGTTTTAGATGAAGGTCATAAATTAATAATAGAATATCATATTAGAGTTAAAGCTAGAATCAGAAAAATATAATTGGAAAGGAATAGAATTCCCAGTTAAACTAAACCCTCAGATTAATAACATTTGAAAATCAACGCACTGATGGGTCCAGTCGTAACGTATTGGATAGTGAAAAAGAAAAAGTATTAATGCCTTTAAGGAATTACTAAGAGTTGAGAAAAACTAATACTATGTTGATTTACTTTTAATATCAAATGATAAAAAATACACATTATTTACTAATGAAAGATTTGAGTCTCATAAATAAGAAGCATAAAGAAAAAACTTGTCCATGTCGATTCTGTTTACATAGTTTTTTATTAAAAAAGAAATTATTAGTTAATCATGTTACCAGAATGTTAGTATTCTTATAAACCTTAGAATGGAATACGCTGAAGTCAAGTTCAATTTAATTGTTTATAAACAATTCAGACACCCATTTGTTATTTATGCAGATTTTGAAAGCACCTTACAAAAAATACATACGAGTCAACCAAACCCTAATGAATCCTATACCATTAACTTACAGAAACATCAACCAAACAGCTGGTGTTGTTATACGAAATGTGATATTGATGAATATTCAAAATTTGAAATATATGAAGGTAAAGAAGCATCTAAAACGTTTGTAGAATATTTAATTTCAGAATCAAAAAGGATTTATAAATTACTGAAAATAAACAAACCCATGAACTTAACTTCAGAAGAAAAAATGAATCATGAAAATGCTAATCATTAAACGATTTCAAAGTAAGAGACCATAATCATTTAACAGGAGAATATAGAGGACCTGCTCATAGAAGTTGTAATTTACAAATTCGAAATCCTAAATTTATCCCGATAATAATGCATAATTTATCTAAATACGATGCTCATTTATTCATTAAAGAATTTGGACAAACCGACGGTGAATTAAAAGCAATTCTCAACGGAGTGAAACTCCCTATCCTAAAGTTTCAGTCAGTTATAAAAAGGTTGATGAAGGCCAATAAATCTCAACAAGCATGGAGTGAGGTTCCTCGATAGTTTAGATTTATGTCTCGTCCCTTAGCTAAGGCTGGCATCAAAGTTAGGAAAATCGCAAAATTTAAAGAATTTATTACAAAGTATTATCAAGCATGAGCAGGTGTTCAGCTACATAAAACGTAAGAACCTTGATTCCATACGCCTGGATGGATGAATATAGCAAAATGTTAATCAAGAAAATAATTGCCTAAAAAAGAGAAAATTTTATAATATTTTGAATAATGAAGATATAACAAACGAGGACTACATGACTATTTGCGCAGGACTATCTGCGACAAAATTTAATTTGTAAAACACTTTTAAGATTACCATATGTTTATTTAACAATCTGATACATTATTATTAGCTGATGTGTTTGAAAATTTTAGAACAACGCTTGTTTAGATACTTATAAATTAGATCCAGCGCGTTATTTACATCTCCAGGGTTATCTTGGGATGCATTATTAAAAGAAACAAAAGTAAAATTAGATTTATTAAAAGATCCGGATATGTTGTTAATGATAGAAAAGGGGATTAGAGGAGGAATCAGTACTATAACACATAGATATGCGAAGGCTAATAATCCATATATTCAAGAAAGTTATCGTAAAAATAAACCTCATAGTTATATCACCTATTTAGATGCGAATAATTTGTATGGCTTGGCAATGTCTCAGTATTTACCGACAGGAAATTTTAAATGGATAAAAAACATCAACGATTTTGATGTTTTGGATATCAGTGATGAATCGAAAAAAGGATATATTTTAGAAGTTGATTTAGAATACTCTAAAGAGCTACACGATTTACATAATGATTATCCTTTAGCAGCAGAAAATATAAAGTTAGATAAAGTTTCCAAATTAGTTCCAAACTTGAATAATAAAGAAAAATATATCATACACTATAGAAATTTAAAACAGTGTTTGAAATTTAGGATGAAAACACACGAAAATACATAGAATAGTTAGAATTTGATCAGAGCGATTGGATGAAATCATACATTGATCTTAACACGAGAAAGAGAAAGGAAGCGAAGAACGAATTTGAAAAAGATTTCTATAAATTAATGAACAACTCGGTGTTTGGTAAAACGATGGAAAACATAAGAAATAGAGTTGATGTACGACTAGTTAAAAATGAAGAGCAAGCTCAAAAATTAGTAAATAAACCAAATTTTGAATTGTTTAAAATATTCTCAGAAAATTTAATAGCTTGTCATATGAAAAAAACTAAACTGAGATTTGATAAACCTATTTATGTAGGAATGTCTATTTTAGAGTTAAGTAAAACTTTAATGTATGACTTTCATTATAATCATATAAAAAACAATAATATCGATGAAAAAGCAAATTATTGTTTACAGATACAGATTCATTTTGCTATTATATGCAAAACGAATGATATAAATAAAGATATGAAAAAGAATATAAAACTGTTCGATACATCTGATTATCCGAAAGAGCATAAATTATATTCGGAAACAAATAAAAAGGTATTAGGTAAAATGAAAGATGAAACAGCTGGAAAGTTGATAACAGAATTTGTAGGACTAAGAGCAAAATTATATGCTTATAAACCATATAGAAAATAAAGAAATTAAAAAAGCTAAGGGAGTAAAAAAAAGCGTTATCATCAATCAAACGAATAACATTGATGACTATAAAAAAAGTATATATATAATGAAGAAAACTCTATTATAAGGATAAACTAAATTTAATACGTATTAAAAAGCATGAAGTGATTATATAACGTACACAAGTATATAAAAATAGCCTTATCGAGAAATGATGATAAACGATTATATATATTAGAAAAAACATTATATAACACATAATAATAACAATATGATAATAATAATAACGTCTAATTCTCGAAACTCCAAACATAATTTAGTTGAAGTAGTTCTTAAGTCTAGGTTTAAGGAAAAAAACAAAAAATGGTAAAAAAATATGGGTGCCATATTAGTTTTAATGTCCTAAGTTAGGTTTAAGAAAAAACACAAAAAAATAAAAAAAATAATTGCAATGTTAGTTGTAAGTTATAGTTTAAGGAAAAATAAAAATTCATGTTAGTTGTAAATTAGAGTTAAGGAAAACATACAAACGTTATTTTTATTATTTTTCCTATAAATAAATAATGAAACATTGACCAGACTATCATTAAATAAGAAGAGCAAAAAAATAAGTACAAGAACATCATTTCTTATTACCATCTCCTAATTGTAGAATTTTAATTATTGGTGAGTCTGGATGCGGTAAAACACGAATTTACTACTAAGAATGTTACTTATGGATAAGTGGTTAGATTATAAAATTTATTTGTTTTTGGAAAGTCTTTAACCAGCCAGAATAAATATTAATAAAATCATAAGTATTGATATAAAAAAAGCGAAGTTCTTGAATTATTGGAAAAAGGAGGAGGTGATATCGATTCATTATTGGGAAATCTACCTAGAAAAGATAAGAAGTCGAAATATAAAGGATAGGAAATTTTATGTAAGATCTGGTCCAAATTTAGACCCGAAAAGATGTTAATACTAAAAAGAAAACATTTATTTGTACTTGATGATATAATGAATGATTCAAATCAAAGTAAAGCTGAAAGATTATTATACGAGAGGAAGACATAATATTACAAGCTCTATATTTATATTAGTCAAAACTATTTCAAACTTCCTCGTCAAACAAATACGATTCAATGCTAATGTATTTATATTGTTCTCATTGCCTATTAAAGATTTAGTTAAATTTTTAATTTGATTATATTTCAAAAGGATATGACGTGGGGAAGAATTTCGTAATTATTGTGAAACTGTTTGGAAAGAAACATTTGGTTACATTGTTATAAATAAAAAATTATCACCAGGAGAAGAAGATATCAAGCTAATTTTAACTCTATATATAATACCTTAAAAAGTTTTTCCTCCTAAATAAATGTATATATCCTACAATCATAAACAACTCGATAAGATTCATAAAGAAAATTTCCGTTTTGAGAAATAAAATTCAATAAATCTGAACCCTTGCAAAATATAAAATTATATTAATGAATCTGAACATTATTTTTTTAAAGACGGAAAACTGGTCGGATTGGTTAAATTCGGCGTTGAAGAAACTTCCTTTACCAGAAATGCATTTAAGTATTTCATCCTTAGATAATGTTTCCATCGGAAAATATTGAAAATCCGGATCGTTTCAGGAATACAGGAAAAGTGCTCCTCGTTCATATGCGGGGTCCAGGTACGAATAGTACTAAAAAGATTAATAAAGAAAGGATATAATCCGGTGTTAACAGATATTAGATTAAGGCCTGTCCCATTAAAAACATGATATAAATTATTTTAAACATGTTAAAACTACGAAAGAGAGAAAGTGCGGCAGATGATTTTATTAGCAAAATCAAGCGAGCTGAAATTGACGTTATGATCCTAATGGGCAAGAGTACGTGTTAGACAAAGACGCGAGATAGTCCACAGGCAGTTTATTGATGAATAAATAACAGTATTCGAAGAATGGTTTACCATCAACAAACAAGGGTAGAAGACTCGCGAAATCGGGCTCTGAAAAATTGAGAGAATTATATTATAATAATCCTAAAACTGGATACTCAGGAATCATATGACAGTTAGGTACGAAAAAGTGGATTATCTTCTATGATAGTTAACTGGTTAAATCATCAAAACGTTTACACATCCTGACAGTGAATATCTCGTGGCATATAGAACAGTATATAATGTTATCGCAATCGTGAGCACTCAAAGAGTCCTAGACTATACTGGTCTAATGAGATAGATGTAACCCACATGTATCTATAATACTGAGAAGAACCCAGAACATTAGTAATCCAGCTTATGAGACATGCAAAAATAATAAATCTCAAGAATAAAACAAATAAGAATACGTAATATTAACAAGATATATAATGATTATTCAGTAAATACGCTTGGTGCTACTCCTATTAAAATAAGAAAGACTGGAAATGCATATCGAGAGGCATTTCAATATATATTTAAGGAAAAGAATTTCCTAGAAAAAATGTACAGTACGGATTAATAAAGGACTCGAATTCATAAATAAACCAACTCAAGAGCTATTTAGAAAACATAGAATACATTGGTTCGCTACAGAGAATGAAACGAAAGCTCAAGTAGTAGAAAGATTTAACAGAACTTTAAAATCTAAAATGTGGAAATATTTTACAGAAAACAAAACAAAGAAATGGATTGATATTCTCCCTGATTTAGTAAAAAAATTATAATACAAGTTCTCATAGAAGTATTAAAATGACTCCTGAACAAGGATCTCTTGAGAAGAATAGTAAAGTTGTGTATGAAAATTTATTTCCTCCTACTAAGTCTAAGCTTAGGAAACCAAAATTTAACCTTGGTGATAGAGTAAGAATCATCAGAAAATATAAAGATTTTAGAAAAGGTTATCTTCCAAACTTTACAGAAGAAATATTTATTATATCTGAAGTATTGAAAACAAATCCTATAACTTACAAAATAAGAGACATGAGCGATGAAGAGATTATTGGAAGTTTTTATGAACAAGAAATGGTGAAATATGAAAGTGAATTATACGAGGTTGAAAAAATATTAAAAAAGAAATAAAATAGAAGAATATTGTAGTTACCAATGGAAAGGATACAAAGTTACAACATCTTGGATAAAAAAAAATGCACTTAACGGAAATTATAGAACGGTGAAACGGTTAAACAGCTAAACATCAAACATCAAACCAGAGTTAAACATCAAACATCAAACAGTTTAAACATCATGCCGTTAAACGGCCTTTCGTAAACAGATATCCTAATGTAATAACGTGAACGCGAACGGTTTAGATCACGAGGTGTGGCCCAAACCACGTGCGCATGCTCACAACGTAGAAAGCATTGGTAATAAATGGATTATAAGTGAGCGCAATTGCTACGAGCTACTTATTCTGGGATTTGGATTTTATATTTTAACCTGGGCTACGTCAGCCTATTCTTACAAATATATTTTATGAAAACTAAAGATTCATTTTATTTCCAGAAATTTTTAATCTGGCAAGATATAAAGGAGTATGTAACAAATATCGTACCGCAATGTTATTGCTATTTATAGCAAGTTCATCAGGAAAACCGTTTTGCAGTGTTTTGATATTGTACTCTTTCACGATTAATAAGAAGCACATGATTTTTAATAGATACTATTAAAACACAGGCATCAGACTAACATAGAACGGGAAAAAATGAAGAAAAGGGAATATATTGTGACTAAGAAAAGGAACAAAATCAGAAGAAGACAAAATATTTGTAAATAGTTTAGGTGTGTGAAGAGCGTTGGCGATGGACAGAAGCGGGTCATATGAAATTGCTTTCTTCAGTAGCGCGCACCAAAAAAAAAAGAAACCATCTTTTTCATGCCGCAGGAAAGAATCTGCTTAAAGCCTTGTCCCAAATTATATTTGAACGGAATCTTGCTCGGAGTAAAAAATGGGTACTGTGAAATGGCGAAAAGCAGGACGAAAGTGGCCTTTCTGATCAAGGCAGACAGTTACGATTACGAGGATCTTATCGGAACTCTCTCAGGATGTATTTCAAGCAACTGGAAGACCTTGTTCCAATTTCTTTGTATTTCTTTTCGTTGGAAGTGCTTTTGATGTGCCATCACGGTGGACATATGTGATGATACTCTCCCAGGTTAAGCATTTTTTATACAGAGGAATCCTATGATAATTTTAATGTTCTTTGAATAACTTGCCAGTCTGAGTCATTGCATGTAAAACAAGAGGATCAGACATTATTGGAAAAGGAAAATCATGACCTCTATTGCCGCGAGTCGTAAACAGTTAAGATAATATAGCGAATTATACTCATTAGTGTGTGTATTCTGAACTGTGAAGCGCCAGTCAGTGTAGGTAAAGTCAATGGCAATATTTTTAAATCATCCTGTACTACAATATCACTGCATATACACCAAAAGGCACTGTGTGGAAAAACTTTAAAATATGCAGCAGTGTTTTGTGCTTATACCAGCGTTGTTAAACATGTGGTGAATATAAATAATTAGTGAGAGCAGAGAGACGATAAATAACAGACGATTAATTCAGAGAGAAAAGAATACTTGAGATTTGGAAAGGTACTGTTGATTGGAATATGGGTGAACTTGTCCTTCATTGAGAGTGCGCATTGGCTTTCGGTAATGAAGGACATGTTTCTGAGTAGATTTTCGGTAAATTTTGGAAAGAATGCATGGGGTTTCTAATATATATATATAGACAGGAGAAAGTCAGAATCTACTCTAGAATGTGTATAAAGAACCTCATTTATTTTGTGTACCTACTGAACTGCGCATTATTTCGAATTATTGCCATGTGTTTGAAGAATTGGGATTTACTAGCCATACTCACTGATGACTAAATTTCAATATATATACTACGGAAAAGGCAAGAATAAAATATATTTTCAAGTTTCAGTCAATAGCATCAGCTCATTTAAAATAAAATTAAAACTTTCAATCTCTCAGTAGAAAAATTGAGGATTTGAAATCAATTGTCACACATGCATGAGTAAGAGCAGAGTGAATGTTGCTCTGGTAATGGGCAATATTGGACCAAATGATTGAAAAAAAATTAGATTAATTGCATAGGGTCATTTGAAAAGACGTTTTCATGATTTTGCTAAAGGAAGAAACTGCATGCTCGCATAGTAAACCATTTTCACTTAGTGAAAAAAAAACGTAATGCAGATGCCTATTAACATACAAATGGAACTGATGATGAAAAACAAATTGTATTATTTTAAAAATGAAAGTTTGCATGAGCTATTTTCCAGATCAAATAATTCTGACCACAATTAATTTCTGGAGTTCATTATCTGTAGAACAGGGTTTCCCGGAAGCTAAGATAATTTGCCAAAGTTTTATTGTTCAGGTTGTTACGAAAATTGTTCATTTCATCCATTGAAATTGAGGTAGGAGAACAAATCAAGGTCGCGAATAAGTGATTCAAATTTGAAGAGTTTGAAAGAATTTGAATTTGAAGAATTGAAAGAATTGAAGAATTCTCTTGCTGCTCTCATTAGTAAACAATCCAAACAAGCTCTAAAGTCCCATTAATTGGCAAGTAATGTTAATGTGTTTGTAATAGATATTGTTTTACATAAAATAATTAAAGATATTTAAATGCATTTAAAAATGTTAATTATGTCTATTATGAGTTGTATGGCGCATCTGTATATTAGGTTGATAAAAAAAATTTGCGCATGGTAGTAACAACTCGAGGCTGGGTTAGATGTTTAACTGGTTTGATGTTTGATGTTTAACTGTTTGATTTTAAAAATTATTTATTTTCTCTATAATAAATGGCATATGTTAATATTAATAAAAATCTGATTGGCTAAATTGTAGAAAAAAATCTTCAGAGAAGAATTTTAGTTAGAACGAAAAATTAGAAGTGAGAGACAAAGTGAGTCTTATCAATAGAGCAAAAATATTAAACTACTACAAACCATCAATTAGAAGGCGAATTAAGATATAGTGAAACTACTCGCATCAAAAAGCGGAATTACTTTCAATACACGAGCAAACAACATTCTACCGAGCTACGTATACTTCATTGTCATAGTTTCCTTTAGCTATCGACAGAGTGTACCAGCATCACCCTAGCTCTCCTAGATATAATTTAACAACTAAAAGGTAGGAGAAAAAAAAATAGCAGGAAAATATTTGCAAGTAATTTATTATCCTAATAAATATGACAACGCATTCGGTATTAAAATGGCTGAAGGAGGTGATAATTTTAAATTAGGTAAATGCAACAGTTAAAATTGATGGTAATAA
This sequence comes from Trachelipus rathkii, assembly GCA_015478945.1. NCBI lineage: Eukaryota > Metazoa > Arthropoda > Malacostraca > Isopoda > Trachelipodidae > Trachelipus > Trachelipus rathkii. The sequence continues at coordinate 6,145 of JABUQX010047419.1, read as the reverse complement.
TTTAATTATTGATAAAACCCAATACATCGGTACTGAAGGTCTATGGAAACTTTTAACCTTGAAAAATCCTGGAGAAGTTTCCGTAAATGACTATAATATTTATAAGAAAATAATGATTCAAACTAAAGCGTTTTTTAGATACGATGGAAGTACTGCTAAATCGAATAAGGGTGATAAATATAAGATGTTTATTAAACCAATATATGATGAATATAAATTGATTGATGAATTAAAATCAGAATTACGTCAGAAAGTAAGAACACCAAGAAGAAGCAGTGTTGGAGATACTCCTCGAAGAACTAGTGTAAGAGACGTACCTGAAATATCAGGTACGGATTATAAATTTTTAACTTCGATCCTAATGAGCTTGTTAATAACATAAGAATATTAATTTCAGAAATTCAATCGTGGTAATACTAATGTATTTATATGAGTTACAAGCTATTAATGATGAACTGTAAGATTAAGGTATATTTGTACAGATATAATAAAATCTGTGTTGAAATAACTTTTTTCTCTAATAATTAATGAGGCATTGTCGTTGGTTATCTAGTAATACATCTGATTTCAAATATTATTTTTACCCTTCTTTAAAATTAGAAGACAAGGGTAATAGAAAATATCATACAAATGAAATAGCATGGTCGTGATATATAAAATATATATAAAATGTACTTAAATAATTAACGAGGTTACCAAAGTATGATGAATGCAAGTGATAATAATGGCATATGAATGACGAGGTCCATATAACTGAGGAAAAAATTTTTGAAATATTATTTCCAACAGGAGCTTATGAAATTCAAAGCGAATTAATATACATTCAAGGAAATCTTGTTAAAAGTAAGATTCGAGATAAACGCGCATCTCTAGGTATTGACACAAACCAGCGATAACTATGAAATGTATTTATTCATGTTAGGAAGGCTTAATTTATTAATATTTCAATAAAAGTCATTTAAAAAGTCATAATTACTGGATTTTGTATTAGTAGGGATGCTATGAAGGCATTGGAAAAACATGAAAGGTAAAAGTTAGGTTGTTTAATAGTTTCACAGTTAAATTTACTGGAGGTCTTCATGTTAGAAGTTGTGAGGTATATGTATAGAAAGTGGTGCTTATCTTAATGGACATTCAAAAACCATTATGTCTGTATAGTGTTCTTTTCCCGAACTCTGGTATCCCTCTGATTTTAAAAAATTAGAATGAAGAGGACCTAATACAGGAGTATATCTACCGATAACAATTCCAACTGTATTAATTAAGTTCATATTTTGGCTAGCATGCAAATCAAAAAGTGACATTAACCGTTTAAATCTTCGAGAGAAGAAAAACTATTCGATTACATTATTTAAAATCAAGCATAAACTTTTTTTTCTGTGTCATGAATCAGTCTCATCATCTTTGGAAGTGGACCAGAAATAGATGATTCAATTAAAAGATTTGAATATCAAGAATATGAACCTTATACAGGAGTTGATTTAAATACATCTAGGGATATAAGAATATCAGTTCAAAATCAGGATGAATTTTTTACTACCTTCTAGAAGTTATATTTATATCGAGGGATCTTTAAAAAAAGAAGATGGATCAACATTTGAAAAAGATCAACCTGGAACTGGAACTGGAGCAGGAAAAGAATTATATATAAATTTAATAAATAACGGAATCATGTACTTATTTTCAAGAGTTGAATATCAACTTGGAAATAAAAGTATGGAAGAATATCCAAATCCTGGACAAGCATCAACTATGAAAGGACTTTTAACATATCCTCTCAATTATTTAGAAGGTATGAATTTTATGTGGTCACCTGATAAATGTGATAAAGTATGTCCAAATATTAAAATTCTGGATATATGTGAGAGACACAAATACTGTATTTAGGACAACGTTCATCGGGAAAAATTTAGTTGATAGCTATTCCATTAATCATATATTTGGGATTGCGCAAAATGTATGATAAAGAATTTATGTCATAAATCATCAACTTGCATTAAGATGAAAAGAAGATGATAATATGTTTATAATTAAAATCGTCGATAAAAAAACGATGATGGTACTTATAAAGTTCCTGATGGTAAAATTATTTTATCAGAGAATGTATGGGAGAATCCCACACGTAGCACTTTACAGATGAATATTCTAAAAAAACTGTATAAAGATATTCAAAATAAAGTTACTTTAAATATTAAATTTTTGAATAGAAAATAGACAGTGTGAATCTATAGAAGTAAATTCAAGGACAACAACAATTCGATTGGAGATTAAATGTTACAGCCGGATCTGAGAAACCCTCGATTTATAATTTTAGCTTTTCAAGAACAAATGGTGATAATCAATTGGATTCCCTTATGAGGTAGGGTATATTTAATCTGTGTAAAATAGAATATGAAGACAACGCATTATTTTGTGTCAGTTAAATAGGTGTGAAATAGATTCAGAAAATTGGTCTGATTCGATCGATCTTTAATTGTAAAAGTATTATAACGAATCGCTGTTACTAAAATGCTATCAGATATTCTAATTCGGTATACTTAAATAAAGAAAAGTGTGTTCTATTAGTTTAAGTAGAATATATTAGATAATTTGTTATCCATTGCTAGATTATTAGAGTTGTAAGTAGACATATCTGAAAAACAACATTAAAAGTAAATATCAGTCCTACAGGATTATTAAATAAGGGAACTTTTAAGTAACAATATAATAGTATCAATTAACCTACAAGTCTTATGCATTTGTTTATGTATCAGATTTCGACTTGATGAAACTACAATCTGATGAGAGATAATTAAAATGAATATCGCTCATCCTAATGAATTGTAAACTCGTTAAAATTAAATATGAGGAGATTGTATTATTGCATTCAATTGTTGTAGAAAAAATAACAATTACTTGGTGACAAATGGTTCAAAATAGTGGATAAGAAGTATGACAGAATGAAAAAGGAAGAGTGACAGATGACCCGGTAGAGGTACGATGAAATGATCCTCAGAGGTGTGATGGAAGAGGTAAAAAAGGACATCGAATTTACTTTAATAAAAATATAAAGATTTATCAAAAAAATTATATACAGTAAATTAAAAATAAAATTAATATAAACGAGGGTTGGAGGGCTGTAGCGCCCCAAACCCTTAAAAATATAAACAATAGATATTTTTCATCCTCTGACCTGAAAACATGCGCTCAACTACAAACTGTTTTAAAATTAATATAGTGAACACATATGGAAAAGGAAAAAAATTATATAGTAAGAAGGATCTTTAGCATTAATAACGTTTTTCTCTTCTTAAATAGGATAAATGAACGTGAACACGAATATGAGAAAATATATCTATAACCAAATCAGGGTAAAGAAGATTAGAACAACGCAGTAATAAAAAATCTTCGTATATCATTCGAAATTCAATCTAAAGGATAAAGGAAACATATCTCTTCTCCTAACTCAAACTCAAAAAGCTAAATTTTTAAAAGGTATTCCATTTAATTTAAAATTAAGCTTATCCGAATTACAGCCTTAGCAAAACATGGAGCATTTATAATACTGCTTGCAATGGTTTTAGGTACTGCATGCAAGTGCAGTCGGTTCTCTTGCTGGTGGAGCTAGTGCTATAGCAAAGACTGTAAATTGAGTTAAAAAAAAGGCTCAAAAGCAATTAGAAGAAACTAGAAGGCATTAACCCTATCAAATGCGAAAGAAAAGAAAAAAGAAAAATGAGGAAAGTGGATATTTTTTTATAAACCATACCACATCTGTCCGCAGAAAAAACTGGCGCAGGGGATTTATTTATTGAAGACAACTATCCCAAAGTTGAATTAGTGGATTCCAATTGAAACCAGACGTTGTAAGTAACACTTATGATTACCATTAATGTAATATATGTAGTCAACTTAAAATTTCCAAACTTGTGAAAGGCAAATTTTATTATGAGAGATGGCTCTCCAAAAAAATCTAATAAAAATGGAAAATGTGGAATCTGGTAAAAACATTGCAGCATTACATATTGAAAAGGCTCATCGAGAGGCAACATCAAAAGAATACGACAGTTGTGGTTATATTAGAAAATTGTAATACTAACTATATGCTATTATTTCGATTCATTCGGTATTCAACCTCCGAGCTGATTTGAAAATATATTATAAAAGTGCATGATATTTCGTATTCGATAAACCCGAATAGTCTAAATACAAAAAACTGAATGAAGTTTAGTTTGCGGTCATTTGTGTTTATTCGTTCTTTTCGGAGTAACTGTATTTGAAATTAAAATTTTCACTTCAATTCTAACAAGAACTTTTTTTCTCTACATATGTAAATGGCAGTGGTTGGACAACAAAACGGTTTGGTGAAGGACCTCATAACAAGAAGTGGGACCACCAGGACCGCGGGACCTCACAGGACCTCCTGGGACCTCCAGTAAAAACGTGTCAAGGAATATGGATGTTTTAAATGATTTAGATGAGGGAGGTGTGGAATTTTGAAGTATACGAAAAATTGATAAAAGAAAGGACTAAGCGAGAATCGCGGCTAATCAGAGTAAAGAAAAACGTATGTTCAACTACAAAATTAGTGAATATACAGAAATAAGTTTAAGTAAAAGTAAACTTAGAAGGTAAGGTTGATTAAAAATGTTAAAACAGATTCGGCTGACAATATGATGAAAAAAGAAATCAAATAAGGACTTGAATATAATAATGCTGAAGGTGATCAACTCATATTAAAAAATTGTTGCCATATTTGTAAGAAATAACAAATCTCAACGTACAAATATGATGATGACATAAATAAAGCACGTTCTGTTAAAGATGGTTTTTGAAAACGCCTTAAAAACGATAGATAAACAGATTTCAACTCTTAGTGATAATATAAATAATTTTAAAAAGAAACATGTGCTTACGAAAAACAATAATTTTTCAAACAAATTCAAAATGAATCAGAAAAGGTTTCCATATTGTCGTTACCAGATTAGAATGAGAAAGGACCAATCTACGGAAGAGAACTGCGTGTATGTGGTATGGCCAAGAGTGAAGGATTATTCGATACAATTACCTGTACAATTGCATCTCTAGAGGAAGATCGATATATTTCATAGTGAAAAGTTAGTTATAATCAAAGACTTGTGCGATAATTTGAAAAGAAAGTTCTCAGAATAATTATGTTATTAAACAGTAAAAAAAAGTGAGTACGAGGTTTATATAATTAAATACTAAAAAGCCTATTCGATCCTTAATAAAGCAGAAAAGGATATGATGATCATAAAATTTGTCAGCTGTTCAAGTGAGTAACTCAATATAGAAAAACTCTATTGCTGAAAATTATATGTCAAAAGATTCTAATAATAGACCGGATTAATAGTAAATTCCGCGATGCAACCTTTTCCCCGAATAGAAATATATACGTAGAGAATGGAATCTATTTGAGAATTAAGAAAAATTACGATGGAATGATATATTTGAAAAGATAGGAAAGGAACCTTTAAGATGGGGATGCTATGGTGAGAGATCGCGAGAAGAAACATGGGAGGGGAAAGAGGATAACATAGTATAGGCTAAAGAAGAGGAATGCGAGATGAGGAGAATGACTATTAAATTATGGATGGGAGTATGATGTTGACGTGGGGTATTAAAGATATAATATAAACTATAAAATTAAAATAATAAAAGATATGTATGGGGGCCCTGTAACGAGGCCCCCCCATAACTTTTTTAAAAGGAATATAAATATAAAACTATAAGAATAAAGATAAACAGAAAACTTTTTTTTCCTCCTATAATAAATAGATGGAAAGCAAATCAGAGCTTATAAATATTTTGAACTATACATCTGATTTTTCACATACGACAAAATTGTCGGATTTAATTAAGGATGCTCCTTATGATATTGTTGAATTAAGAAAAGTAGATACAAGATATGGTCCATCAATCATCGCTACTCTACGTATAGGAGAAGATGAGAATACTAATGTATTTCTTCCAAAAAGATATGTGAATAAATTAAACGATAATCAAATTAAACTTTTCAACGAGAACAATTTTCAAATGAAATATCAGGGTGGAAAATATCATGATATAAGATTTTTGTAAGTAATGAAAATCTTTTTTTTCTCTATAATAAATGAACGCTTTAAAAAATCAGCTATTAAAAATT
>JABUQX010047418.1:17500-29229 GCA_015478945.1 Trachelipus rathkii | reverse complement strand
TCAATACCACTCTCCCTTTTTACTCTTGCCTCTCACAGTATCGAAGTAATCATCTATTTAAAAACAATCAGCCCTTTTCGTCTCCTCCACTATTTTCCGCGAAAAACTCCGCCTTCTAAATGCCTCTTTCCTAAATCTATCTTGAATATTTTTCAATTCTCATCTATTTACTTTCCACACACACAACACACACCTTCAGCTGAACATGAGTTTATTCATGTTGTAACGTGTAACGACCGAACGCACTGCATCTAGTCACTATACATAAAAAGAAATGCAACCGAAGGCCCGACCATCGCATACGTCTCTCAACGTATGTATAAAAATCTCCTTTGCATCCGTTCAATCAATTCAAATTCAGGCAACCTGCAAATGGGCATTTGAAAACAAAAAACTTCAATTATCTTCACCATCCTTTTCATAGGTACGGAGTAAAATATTATAATACAATATATAGTATATATAATAAGATAAATATATATAATATATATATATAATTATATATATATATACATAATATATATATATATATAGTTTATTGAAATTTTCATTCCAATACCTTCAAATAACCCTCCCCACGTTTATTATTTGATATTATATATATATAATTTATAATATATAGTATAGATATGTAGATATATATAAATTATAATATAATATATAGGTTCAATTTTAAATTAATATAGTAATATAATATATATATATATTATAATATGATAATAATATAAAAGGTTGCGAGAACAGGAGAAGCTATATGAATGATGGCACCAAAAAATCCTATAAATCTTTCAATTTGGTCGATACCAAGATCCGAAGCCATATTTCTATAAGGGATGACACTGAGGTAAGTATCAGAGTAATAGCAAAAATTAAGCAATTGATAATAATCAATGAGAATGATAAATGATAATATTTTTCAATCATGAGAATGATAATATTAATGATAATGATAATGATAGTGATAATGATAATGTAGTAATAATGAGATAAGATAATGATAATGAAATAATAAGATGAAATTTATAATATTAATAAAAATAAAATAAAATATAATAATATAATAATAATAAGCAATGAAGCATAGCCCGAAATAAAAGATTTTTAAATTTTAATTAAAATTAAATAATTCTATTATTTAGAATTAAGAATCTTCGGTATTGGCATCGGATGAGCATGTTATTCTTTTTGGTAGTTTTCTTTAATGTTATTTATCAGGATTGTCCATTCCATGACAGAGTTTTACCGATACTAAAAAAAACTTCTCCGCATACCTAGTTACCGATGCACATAATTAAACCGATACCGACATCTTCACTCGATCTGAGTTATATAGCTAATATATATAATATATATTTAATATATATAATATTATTATATATATATATATATATTATATAATATTATATCATATAATATAAATAATAATATATATATATAATATATATATAGATATAAGTAAATATAATATAGCTATCAGCCAATTAAGTTTAAGTTGCAATGAGGAGCGTAAATTCGAAAAGTCCAAAATAAATTCCAATATTTAAAAGTACTGTATTGTTAATTCTCTTCCTCCTCTCTCACGAATCCAATAATAAATGAACGAATACTCTAATTTCAGGATTAAAACTACATACACACACACACTATATATATATATATATATATATATATTATATATATAATATAATATATATATATTTAATATTATATATAATATATATAAATATATATAATATATAATATAGCTATATATATATATAGATATATATATATATATAATAATATATAAATTAATATATATAATTATATATATATATGTATATATATATATATATATATATATATATATATATATATATATATATATATATATATATATATATAATATATATATATATATATATATATATATATATACTATAAATAAAATTTATTATTAAATTATTATTATTATTATTATTATTATTATTATTATATTATTATTAATTATTATTATTATATTTTACCTGAATAACAACAACACTCTGTATAATAATGAATAATAATAATAATAATTAATAATAAATAATGAATAATAGTAAGAATAATAATAATAATAATAATAATAATAAAATAAAATATAATAATTAATAATAATAATAATAAGAATAATAATAATAAATAATAAAATAATGTTATAATAATAATTAACGAAAAATATAACAATAAAAGATAATAATAAGAATAATGAATAATAATAATAATATAATAAAATATAAATAAAATAATAATAATAATAATAATAATAATAATAATAATAATAATAATAATAATAATAATAATAAATAATAATAATAATAATAATAATAATAATATATAATTGAAAATCTGATATTTTATATACATTAAAATAAAATTATATTTTCCCTATTCAGAACGTGAAGTACTTTAATGAAAATTTGGCAAAATTCCAAAATTTTATACGAACATGATGAAGTCTACGCAAAAGTGATAAAGAATATTCACGTCAATTATGTAGGACCAAAAGGTGGATAGAGGAAAATAGTTCGAAGCAAATCTTATCCGATGATATATAATATTATATATATATATATATAATATATATATATTATATATAATATATATATATATAAATATATATATAATATTATGATATTCTATATACTATAGCTTTATATATATATTATATTAATATATTTTATATTTTCATTCTCACCACATAGCCTCAATCCTATATAGATATATATTATATATAATATATATAATAATATATATATATATAATAATATATATATATAATATAATATATATATATATATATATATATATATATATATATAATATATATATTATATAATATAATTTATATATATATATTATATATATTATATATATATATATTATATATAGTATATATTATAATAATAATATATATCATAGTATATATATAATATATTAATATAATATATAATATATATATATATAAAGATATATATATATATTATTATTATATATATATACGTATATCATATATCTATATATATTATATATAGTAATATATATATTTATATATATATATATATAGTTTGGATTGACGTTAACGTACCTCCACATTAATAAATAAGCCATTTAAAAAAAATAAATATTTCAACTCTTTTTACAAAATATTCCCAGACTTAATATTTCTTAATATTTTACTTATTTTTTTAAAATATTCAGATTTGGATAATTTTCTTTACAGGCCAAATCGATTGCGGAAAGATATTAGTTTCACGAGAACATTTGATGTTAAATTTCTAGTACCAATTCATAAGCCTTCAATTCAATATCATCAAAGATTTTCTTTATTCCAAGCAACTTAAACTGGTCTTTTATAATAAATTATATCCTAATCATGGGAAAAACTAAAATCATATAAACAGATATTCTTTCATAAAATTATATATATAAATACAATATATATATATATATATATATATTATATGATATATATATATATATAGATATATATATATATAATTATATAGTATAAATATATTTATATTATATATATATTAGTGATGATGATTAATCGTCATCGGCAAAATCGGCATTCGGCAATTTTTTGCCAATTATTTTGCCGCATTAATTGAACAAATATTAAGAATTTTGAATAAAAGAAAAATCTCAATAAAATAATAATGAATAATAATAATAATAAATTAATAATAATAAGAATAATTAAAATTAATAATAATAATAATTAATATTAATATAATAATAATAATAATAATTCTGTAACATAAAACAATAATAGTTGCCCATGAAAATGAGAAAATGGGATATATGCTCCGTTTTTATTTGAGTTTGTCATGAGGAGTTGCCACGTAGTAATAAATGAACTTTCTCTGAGCGCTTAAATTTTTAGTGCTATATAAAAATAGTTAATATACGATTGATTGTGCATTCTCAATGGTAAAAGTTACTTAACGCTCCAACACGGAACGGGCAGCTCGAGATTTTCAAAAAAAAAAATTTCCTCACAGAACCTCTGTGATATCATAAATAATGTTTTAGGTCGAAACTGAAATTTTTTTATCTGAGCCTGAACCTAACCTAACTTAACCTAACTAACAAACCTAACCTAATTTCGCCCCTAGAACATGTGTAAAAAAAAAAAAAAAATTAAAAAAAAAAATTTTCATTCATTTTAATTGGCATTAATAGTGATTAATTGCTGACCTGTGAAAAAAAAAAATTTTTGATCCGAGCTCCCGTTCGGTGTGGGCGTTCATTCAATTATACAATTAGTCGGTTTTATTAAAAATAAAAAAAAATCACATTAATAAAACAATCATACCTAGTATACCGTTTCGTGTTATATGCTTAAAAAAGGGAATTTCTGCTACTGCCTTACGGCCAGTGGCTTTATTCAGTTTTTGAAGAGAAAAATTGACAGTCTGAGAATGTTACCAAAAAAACTTTGCATTTTTTAAGTTTTAACATTTTAAGTTTTTTTGGCAAAAATACGCTGAGAATCTAAATTATTATTTATACCAGGCGCGAGTCGGTCGAGTCGTGGAGTCGGATGTCGTTGGGAGTCGTGCAATTTTCCAGAAGTCGGAGTCGATTCATGTCGGCAAGGAGTCGGAGTCGGAGTCGAAAAATTCCTTTTGTGCACGTGGTCTGAGTCCGAAGCGAGTCGAAAATTCCATATGTCAAGGGGAATCGGAGGTCGGAGTCTAAAATTTATAAAACTATATTATATATTATCTTATTATTATATTATTATTATTATATTAAATATTATTATTATATTATATTATTATTATATTTTATTATATTATTTATTATTATTATTAGTAATTATATAATTATTTTATATTATTATTATTATATATTATTATTATTCATTATATTATTATTATATATTATTAAGTATTATTATATTATTATTTATTATTATTAATATTATATTATTATTATTTTATTATTATTATTATTAATTATTATTTATATTATTATTTTGATTATTTATTATTATAAATTAAAATTGTTATAATTTTAGGAAAGGAAGTTTCATTTTGTTTCTTGCAAAATTTTGCAATTTATATATATTATATATAAATATATTTATATATATATATAATATAATTATATATATAATATATATATATAATATATTATATATATTATATATATATATTATATATATATACGTTAATATATAGATATAATTATATATATATATATAATAGAGTTGTACCGGAATTCCGCGTGTCCTGCCGAATTCCGGCCGAATTTGACATTTTTTCCCGGTTCCGGCCGGAATTTGAAAAAATTCCCGGCCCGGAACCGAATTAGCTTTCCTTAATAAACCGTTTCCTTTAACACTTTTGAAAATAATTGCGAATTGTGGTGAAGTAAAAAAAACTGTTCACCAGTACTCAATTCATTTTTTAAACAAAATTTTCCTAAAATATATTTTCCTCGTAGTTGAAAATTAAATAAATTTATGTAGAACTGAAAGAGACTGGAAAGGAGAGAATGTTTGGGAATTTAGCTTTTGGAATTTAGCTTGTTCACTTTCCACCAATTAAGAATTCTTCTTTTCCCAATTAGAAATTGATTTTTCTTGGTAAAAAAAAAATCAAATTTCTTTAAGAATTTCACCTTGAAAGCCCACTGATTTTCTTTTTGTCCTTTTTTAACGAACAAAGAATCTGCATTAAATTTTGCTTCAAACTTAAAAAACTAAGTAACTTTGCATGTAATTGTCTTTTACTTAATGCTCCTTGATTGATTTTGAGTAACTTTGCGAAATCTAAGTTATTGTAGATTAATGCTCGTTTCTGAAAATGATCATCCCTGAACCCTTCTTCTGTACTGCTCTACTATTACACTTTCTACTTTCAAATATTTGCCATATTTCTTAAATATTAATTTTCTACTTCTTTTCTCTTATTTATTAGGAAAAAGAATTAATTATATCCTTGGCGTTCTCTACTACAGTATTTAAGAACCAATTTTTTTGTGTTGAAAATTTGGGCTAGTCCCCTTCTCTTCCTTTTATCATAGATTTTTATTTTAATTCCCCTTACTTTGCTTTTATTCTGTGGTCGTCCCTTAGAGTTAAAGATATGCTGAGGAAGCTTGCAACATATGTTAAGAATAGATATGATATTAATGATTTTGCCTTATAGTTCCGTAACCATGAGAAATGGTTGCAAACTCTTAGATTCTTTCAAGTATTTTTCATTTTATTTAGGGCAGTCAAAGCTGTTAAAAGATTGATTCTATAATATAAACTGCAGAGTCTTTTCAAACATCAATTCTTTCTAGAGCTAAAATATGTGCTATTCCACCTTGTAATAAATTTATGAATTGAATGTTGTTTGCTTGTTAAGATGTGGATCCCAAGTCGTTATTCTTTTAAGTCAATTTACTAGCTCAAAAACTGAAAATGATTGAAACAGTTTAAAATTTATTGCTATTATCTTGATTTTCAATCACAATATTCTGTGAGGAAGATAATCACACTTTTATACAAAACGAAGTTATAATAAAACAAGGAAAACGTGTATCCGTGCCAAATCATTCCAAGTTTCATTTTATATTTGCTCCATCTCCAAAGGATCTCAAATAGATTATGTTAGAGTGATTTCCCAATTATTCATTCGTAATTTCAAAAACCTCATAGTGATTTTTAATTCCAGAATGAGAACCTGGAAATACTTGCAATGAATACACAGCTCATTTTTTCAAACTCGCTGGTAAACCAGAGTGCAGTTAAGAAATAAATGAGTCGTTTGGATTATTTAGCTCTCTATATATCTAGTAAATTATATCTGATCAGCCTTAAATAACTTCTCGAATACTGCTAATCTCAATTTCCTGTATGAAGTTGGTAAACATTTTTCTCTACAAAATATTTCTACTAGGAATAAGATATTTTGGTTGAAGAGGGCAATAATTCTATGAATCCTTCTCTTCTGTGAATGTGAATGGCGTTTCTCATTGCGATAAAATTCATTATTTTCTGTATTTGGGGTCATTGATTAGCCAAATCTTTTTTGGGGAGAAACTCTCTCAAAAACTCACTTATTTCACGCTTGGATCTATTCTCTTTTGTGGTTTCCCTGTTCTAGAAAATACAAGACTCTCCCTCTTTACTATTAAAATTTTTGGACTTCCAGATATTCTCTTTCATATGATGATTGTCCCATTATGTTTCATGAAGTGGCGTATAGCCTTAATATAGATTGTTATGTGATAATAAAATATTTTTTTTACATTCTTATATAGTTAAAAGAAAAGTTCCACAAGAAAATTCCGGTTACCGGCCGAATTCCGCCGGAATTTTTTTGTCATCGGGGCTTAATTCCGGTTTCCGGCCGGAACTGAAAATTTCATTTCCCCGTTACACCCCTAATATATATATATATATTATATATATATTATTTAATATATAGTATATATATATATATATATAATAAATATATATATTATATATATTATATTATATATATATATATATATATATTATATAATATATTATATATATATATATATATGATCTCATTCGAAGCCTCGATGATAAGCCGTTGTTATGATCTTTTGTAGTTAAAAAAGTAAGTAAGAATAAATGACACACATCGAAAAAGAAAGTCCAGCCTTATCGCCCCCTCTATACCTATATTGAGAACTCGTCGCAGTTAGAAAATTCCACCCTAGAGTTTCATGCTTCACGAACGGACCCTCACTATGGCATTATAGTCAGTGTAAGGTTCATCCCTTGCACCAGGTGGGCCACAACCATACCCCTCACAAAAACCCCCGCCATTCCTCTCCTATCATGCACATTTCTTCTCGCCTTCTGGCAACTCACATTTCCGCATCCTGCAGACATTCCTTTTACTTGACTCAATCCACGTTTTCTTCTGTCTCCCAGCCCGTCGATCCCAAACACACCCAACCACTATTTACATCCGCTCTTAAACCAACCGATATCAGTTCATCCTTTCCACATGACCAAGCGTTTCTCAAACGATACTTTTCATTCTATTCTCTCATTAATTCCTTTCTTCACACCACATAATCTCTAATACGTTCACTCCACATTTTATCAATTTTTCTCACACACCAAACACGCCCCTAAGAATGTCCATCTGAAACACATTGAACTTTAGATCGATACCTTCTTATTCCACACCATAGTCTCACTAACTAACATTAACCACAGGGTACAACATCCCCATGAAAGAACCCTAAGCGCCACTCAAACTTTTTCCCTGTTCACATCACAACGATTTAATTGCACCAGCCACATTTCCTGCCCTTCACCACTTTCCTACTACACTCTGCATATCATCGTTTCCCTTTTTCATCCTCCAACAGTATTATCCTAAATATCAAGAAACTTCAGACCCACTTGTCCAATCTGCTCACCATCTAACATAAACTCTACCGATTACTTCCTTCTAATTAAATTAACCTTACTCCTATCAACGTTTACTTTCAAAACCCCTCCTTTTACCCACTCTGCCAAATCTCTCTACCAATCCTCTCCAAACTCTCTTCAAATCTCACCACACAAAACAAATCATCCGCAGATAAGGTAGACGACCCTCCACCCTCACCTCCATTCTCCATGCGATCTAACACATCCTAATTCTTTCATAACCCCATCCATATTACAAATTGAATAACCAAGAGACATAACACATCCCTTGCCTCACTCCGCTATTAATATTAACCAATTATATATGAATATATATAATATATATATAACATTATAATAATTATAATATAATATTAATATATATATTATATATTATATTATTATTATATTTATATATATATATTATATATATATAGTATATATATATTCCAACAAAGTAATTAAGTATATGATTTTAACTTTTTAACTTTACATATTGAGACAAAGTATTAAACTGTTAATTTAATAATTGCGTTTTATAATAATAATAAAAATATTGCATTATAATTACGTTATACATTGTTTTTTCCGAAAAACTGAAATACTATTTGTTTTGCAATGTGTTGCGCCAGGCATTAATCTTTATGGTACTTTACATATAGCATTTGGGATTAGACTTCATCTGGAAAAATGGTATATATTTGTATTCTTCAAAGCAAGCGAAAAAAATATGTTGAAACAAAAAAATGTGTTTTACTGTAACCCTGTAAGCACTAAGCTGAGTCAGAGTCGAACATTTGAATTGACTGACTGGAGTTCGGAGTCGGATCGGAGGTCGAACATTTTTGTTAGTGGATCGGATCGGGAGTCGAAAAAATTGTGTTTAAAAATGGAGTCGGAGTCGGAGGTCGGAAAATCCCAAAATTTGAAGTTTAAGAGTCGGAGTCGGATCGAACAATTTATTTACGGACCCGCAGCCCGATTTATATATACGGCATGAATAAGGCTTCACATGGCTTTCCACTATTGTCATCACTCAGCAATCCCTTAAGAAAATATATATTTGTAAATTCTTAGAAATCATTTTCGGTAAAAATTTTCTAAATGATGACTACTCGTTCAAATTAAAGTGTTGTTGTGAGGGATGCTCTTCGAAACTAAATATGAGAAAAAAGACTGTTGACTATGCAAGCGTCAGGATTTTCAAATTTTAGCTCATAATAGATATATAATATATATTATTATATATATATATATTATATTAATAATTATATATATATATTAATATATATAGTATATATTATATATATATAATTATATAGTATATAAATATATATATATTATATATATTATAATTGTTAAATATATATAATATTATATATATATTATATATATATATAATATATATATTATATATATATATATATATAGTA
Organism: Trachelipus rathkii; assembly: GCA_015478945.1. Lineage (NCBI taxonomy): Eukaryota > Metazoa > Arthropoda > Malacostraca > Isopoda > Trachelipodidae > Trachelipus > Trachelipus rathkii. The sequence goes on along the minus strand of JABUQX010047418.1, from coordinate 19,377 downwards.
TATAATAGTATATATATATATATTACATAATATCGATTCATAGTACAGAAAAAAATATTTCATATAGTTAGCTAGATATATACTAGCAATTAATAAGATGTGAACGAGAAAAATACTGAAACTATTTTAGAATTTAATTGATAAAGTAAGGTCAAAAGTTGATTTTGGGTATGTTTTGCCTGAGAAAGAAAAACGGATTTTAGTGTACCGAGTGAAAGATCCAAAGGTAGGGTTAACAAAAATGTTTTGGGTAAATACCCTTCCGTATTGGGTTGTTGTTTTCATTATATGATTTTTGTGTAGATTATAACAAAACATATTCAATTAACGTAACTTTAGAAGGCAGTAAACCGCAATCTACCTTATAGGATCGACGATGCAGGTAAATCTTCGACCTTTAAACCTACGAATGAACTACCTTTGGCGGCGTAACACCTTCTCTTGTTGCGGTAAGATTTTACACTTCAAGGGAAAATATCCCAGACGTCAATTCTCTGGCATTGCCAATTAAGATCTTAAAAAAATTCACCAATTACTAAAAAATAACTTTTTTTATTTAAAATTTTCATCCGTGTTTAATTCACAAGAAAATATTGTAGTCATAAAATAAATTATGAAAAAAAAACATTTAGTGCACAATAAAAAGGATAAGAAACCATATAGATATTTATATATATATATATACTATATATATATATATATATAATATATATATATATATATTATATATATATATATATTTATATATATATATATATATATAAATATATATATATATATATATATATATATAATATATAGAGAACTGCTCATCTAATAATTATGTTGAGCTCTTTGATAATGTTTATATTAGTCTTTCAAAATATGCATTTTCAAGTTAATCGTCAGTCGTCAAATTCTTAAATCGTCCCATCCACTAAATATATATATATTATATATACTATATTTTTATTAATTATTATAATATTGAAAGTAAAATGTAGTATATTTTGTTTGTTATTTTATTATTTATAATAATTATATATTTATTTATTTAATATAAATAAATTATTTTTTTATTTTTATTTTTTTTTTATTGCTAAATATTTATTGATTTATGGTGAAGTAATCGTATTTGTTTATTTTTATACTATTTATATTTAATTGAATTAATTAATTAATTAATTAATATTAATTGTATTAATTAATTAATTGAATTTAATTAATGATGATAATGATGATGTTGATCCGAACTTGGTTAATTTGTAAGAAAAGAACTTAATATCAATTAGAGTATAATGTTTGATGCAATATTTAGATGTAATTAAAAGTTCTAACTGGTAATAAAAAAAATTGCTTTTTACCGTGTACAAATTCTAGCTTTGATGCTAAGTATTTCTTTTAAGGCTTTTTGTTTGGTTGTTAAATGAAGAATCTTTTTCATGTTGAATTTTGCGTTATTAGGGCGAAATAATATATTTTTGAATTTTTTTTTGTTTATTGTCGCAATATTGCTTGAGATTATCAAAATGTCTCTCATTAAACTTACTGAGAATTTTGTGTTTCTAAAAAATTTTCAGATCTTCACACCACCATAGTTGTTCGCCCCTGTATGGATTACGCGTCTTATGTTTAAGGTGGTTTTTCATAAACCATATAAATGAATTTGGTCTAATGATTTTTTCTTTATTAATTCTCCCACTCAGGTTGCCATATTTTTGCTTTATCCTTTATACAGCACAGCTTTTTCTTTGCCGGTTATTATATCACATAAAAATATACATATACAGTTAATACAGAAAACCAATGTATAATGAAATTCGTTAATTCTATTCTAATTTACAAATTTTATTAAGTGGAAAGAATATTGAATGTAGATAATTAATAATAATACTTGA
>JABUQX010047418.1:5000-12500 GCA_015478945.1 Trachelipus rathkii | reverse complement strand
TAATATATATATAATATATATCATATATATATATATAATATATAATATATATATAATATATTAGTGAGTGAGAGGTATATATATATATATATATATATTATAATATATATATATAGTATATATATATAATAGATATATACACCTTTGACGTCCCGCTCCCCTTCGTACGAGAACAGGAACTACCAAGAGATATTGTGCCACCAACAGCAGTATGAGTTCCAGAGATCCGTTAGAAAAAAAAGCGTGTTAGAATTATGTCCGATGTCCGTTAAGTCATGTCCTCGTCTTCGCGTAGTCTGGGAAAAAACACTTTGAAGCAGTAGGGTAGGGTGGAATGTATTAATTTTAAAATTTTAGGGAGGTGCCCAGACGAAGGAGACGGACAAGCATTTCTCGGGTTCTGGCGGTCCAAAGTTTGTGCCTAGGGATATTTCGAGTGACGTGTTATTGGATATGGAAGAGCGTTCTTAGAGTTAATTGTTGTCATATGTGTTTACTGAAACCTGGGAGTGTCTGAAGTGAGTTGGGCGGGGGAGGCGTGTTAGCATATATTGAATTGTATAATGCTGGGTGTTTCCTTGTTTCTTCTAGAGCGGGGAGGTGGGGGGGGGGTATGTAATGCTTAATGCTTGCAGGCGGATCTATTGAAGAGTGATTAACTGTAAAATTGAGGTCTTTCATGTCAAGATGGGCTTTTAAAGTGAGAATTTTTGTTTCAGTTATTAGATGATGGATTTCGAGTCTATTGTTTATATGAAATTATTTGGGTGATGGTAGATTTTCTATCTTTCTGGGATGAGGTAAGGCAAATAGTGAAAGGCATATAGTGAATTTTTTGAGGTGATGACGTCAGTCTGTTTCGTTGTTAACCATTGCTTCCAGTTGGTTTATATATTGTTGGGGAGTTCTTTGCATCTAGATTATGGAGGAATTTTGAGCTTGATTGTTAGATCATTATGCATATGAATATTAATTTTATGAAAGGGGAAGTGGATGAGTAGGTCCTTATATGCCATAAAAAGGTTTTAAAGGTAAGTGAAAGAATGGCTCTCCCTAAGGGACATAGATTTATATAATTTGTAGAACTGAGGATGTGAAGTTGGATGAATCTAAACTGGTAACCCGGATAGGATAATTTGGCTATTACTTTTCTTGTCTTGAGTGGTTATGTTTCTGGTTTAAGACTGTCTATTAAATTGTGACGGGGGATTGAATCAAATGCAATGTTAATGTTTATTGGTACAAGGAGAATACGTCGAGGGGGGGGGAGAGTTTGACTAAAAACCCGGGAGAATGTGCTGTTGGATTAGATGGGTTATTGGAGAATGTGTAGTAGATGCTTTTGTCAAGAGAAACTCCGAAGTGTTGTGAGTGTGAGTAGAGGGATAGGTAGAAGTTCTAAAGAGGATTAATTTTTCAAATACTTTGGATATTATAGAAAGTAATGATATAGGGGGCTGTACTAAGCTTGGTTTTAATATTGGTATTATATGTGCATGCTTCCATAAAGGTGGTAGAGTGTTGGTATGCCATGTAAAGTTAAATATTTGTGTTAGGACTGTGATATCATTGGTTCCTAAATGTTTTGTGGTGAATATTGAATATATGGTCGGGTCCTACCGCTTGTGTGTTTTTTAATTTTTAATAATGTTTAATACTTTTAAGGGAGTGAATGGGCGGTCTTCTCGGTTGGTTTTCAACCTTTAATGGCTTAATTATTTGTATGTTAGTGGTTTTTGTGAGTTTGTGACTAATATTTGAAGTGTGTCATAAGAATATTGCATTGTTTTTTTTTGTTTTTGTTTTTGAGGTGGGAATTTTGTTGTTTTGTTTACAGATGGCTTCATGGGTTGGTGGTGGTTGAGTGGCTTGAAGTGTGAATTTATTTTTGTTGTAGGGAATATTTATGTAGTGTTGGTCTTGTGGTTTTAGTGTTGGGGTTTAAATGTTGATCTTGTGTTTAGTGGGTATTTGCGGTTTAAATGTTGATCTTGTGGTTTAGTGTTTGGGTTTAAATTTTTGTAGTGTTGGTCTTGTGGTTTTAGTGTTTGGGTTTAAATGTTGATCTTGTGGTTTAGTGTTTGGGTTTAAATGTTGATCTTGTGGTTTAGTGTTGGGGTTTTAAAATTTTTTGTAGTGTTGGTCTTGTGGTTTTAGTGTTTGGGTTTAAATGTTGATCTTGTGGTTTAGTGTTTGGGTTTAAATGTTGATCTTGTGGTTTAGTGTTTGGGTTTAAATTTTTGTAGTGTTGGTCTTGTGGTTTTAGTGTTTGGGTTTAAATGTTGATCTTGTGGTTTAGTTGTTGGGTTTAAAATGTTGAATCTTTGTTTAGTGTTTGGTTTTAAAATTTTTGTAGGGTTGGTCTTGTGGTTTTAGTGTTTGGGTTTAAATGTTGATCTTGTGGTTTAGTGTTTGGGTTTAAATGTTGATCTTGTGGTTTAGTGTTTGGGTTTAAATTTTGGATGTTGTCTTTGTGGTTTTATGTTTGGTTTAAATTGATCTTGTGGGTTAGTGTTGGGTTTAAATGTTGATTGCTTGTGGTTTCAGTGTTTGGGTTTAAATTTTTGTAGTGTTGGTCTTGTGGTTTTAGTGTTTGGGTTTAAATGTTGATCTTGTGGTTCTAGTTTTGCGGTTGAAAATGTTGATCTTGTGTTGGAGTGGGGTTAAATTTTTGTAGTGTTGGTCTTGTGGTTTTAGTGTTTGGGTTTTTCTGTTGTCAATTCTTTTTCTGGTTTAAGTTGATTAGATGGTTTATTATGTTGTTGAGGCTGTGATTTGGACTAATTCGTCTTAATTCGGTTGTTTATTTTGTCTGAATGAGCTTCTTTGTTTAATGGAGAGAGAGAGAGAGAAGAGAGAGAGAGAGAGAGAGAGAGAGAGAGGGAGAGAGAGAGAGAGAGAGAGATTGAGAGAGAGAGAGAGGAGAGAGAGAGAGAGAGAGAGAGAGAGAGGAGAGGGAGAGGGGAGAGGGAGAGAGAGAGGAGAGAGAGAGAGAGAGAGAGAGAGAGAGAGAATTTCTGGTAAGAAGTTCGGGTTGAATTGTTTGCGGTGGCCATGTGGGGTGAATTTTATAGATGCTTTTAGAATTATTTTATTGAAGTGTTCCATTGCTTTGTTGAGAGAGGTAAAATCAGCTATTTAAAAGGAATCTAAATGTAGTTCTATGAGGTATGTATGAGCTCGTCAGTTTGCCTTTCTTGTAGTTGACATATCTGTTTTTTAGTATGTCACGTCTCATCATGTCTCATGTGATTATGTTGAATTGTGATTGTATTGGAATGTGATCTAAAGAGAAGCATGAAAGCTTGCCAGGTTTGTGGTACTTGAATTTTGGTTGGAGTAGAAGGACATGCAGGGGATATGGGTGGCTATGTTGTAATAAAGGAAGGAGAGTAGTTTGATTTCGGATGTTGAGGATACTGAGTGAATGAAAGTGTCTATAAGGGGTGAAACACCTCTGTGTGTGTTGTGTGTGTGTGTGTGTGTGTGTGTGTGTGTGTGTGTGTGTGTGTGTGTGTGTGTGTGTGGTGTGGTGTTCAGACATGTGGGCGGTGGGCTCATTGAAGTCCTCGGCTAAATATTAAGTTGTTAATTGTGCTATGGTGCGGATCAGGAACAGTATTGGATGTAATGGAGGATAAGGTGGAGGATATATTAAATATAACTAAATTGTATATTCTTTTGATGATTTTATTTTATCGATTGGTTAAGTGGAATATGGTCATTGTTAAGGATGAGTTGTGTAATGATTTTGGTGTTTCGTAATTGGAATATTTATGTATAAGTTGATAAGGCATATTTAGGCGTGAGATTCGTGTCTCTTTTTAGTGTTACATAGTTAAGGAAGATTGATGTGTTTTACGTGAAGTTGGATTTCCTGAATAAATGTTATGGCGTCATGTGTATTTAGTTAGCGTGTGTGTGCAGTTCTTTATATTTATTTTTATACCGTAATATATTTAAATGAAGCTTAAGTTGATTGAGTTATGTGATGGGGGGGGGGGATATGGGTTTCTGTGTGAGAGTCTCCGCATAAGTGGCAGAGATATGTTGGAGAATACTGATTAATGGTTTGAAGGATGGTACAATTTAAAGGATACCAGAGTTGGCAGGTGTTGCGCAATACTGAGGTTTGCCCTCGATTGCATGGTCTATTGCATGTTGGGGCATATATACGCTCTGGACCGGGATTTAATTTTATATCTCTGGCAGAGAGTTGGGCGCATACAAACGGGTAAAAGCACCCCAAGTTTGAAAATGGTGGAGAAATAGGTGTAACGGGAAATCTCTGAGCCCAGACGATACTGGTGGTGACAATCCGAGGGATTGCACCTCCGGCAAGAGGTGAGGAGAGGTATGGCTGCTTGAAGATCTGCCGACTATTGCCCTTTCTGGTCCAATCAGGAGTTCTTGTTCAAAGCGTTTAAGAGAGGGTTCTCTCAAGTAGATTCTCTTCCAGTCACACAAACATACATGCCAAGCCACGTCATATATATATAACTATACTATGATATATTATATAATATATAATTATATATTTATATATATATTACTATATATATATATATATATTACAATATATATATATATAATATTATATTATAATAATATATATATTATTAATATATAATTATATATAATATATATTATATAATATATATTACTATTTATATATATATATATATAGTTACGGAAATTGTCTGCTTCAGAAATTTTGGTTTTTTAAAAATTTAGGTTTAGTGTTTGAACTAATTTTAACCTGATTTCACGTTGTTGTGTTGTTTTTGCTGTTTGTTTTGTGGTTTGTATTGTGGCATGCAAGATGCAGATTGGCACCGCGCGGCCATTACTATCGACTTTGCTAACATCCGTGGCTTGCCAATCTAACTCGGCATCCGTGGAATACACCTCTTTAACTCTAATCCTAACCTTTTGCTCCTGTTCTGGGACCCAGATGGCTAGGAATTCAACCTCTAACTCGTTTAATATATCCAACTTATGAACTTATTTCAGGAATTTCCGTCTAAAGGGTGGATTGTGCCTATGTTAACATAAACACTCCTTTAACACGTCTCCAGAATCTCGAATCCTCCTAACTTCGATGTTTCTGTGGCTTACAAAATCTTGCTTCCTCTACTACAATAATCTTGTGCTACTGCTACTGTTCTCCTAACAGACAGATTGTTTCACGCCTTGTTTTGAATACCTTACCTACTTCTCACGAGGAACTGTTACATGCTTCTCATACCAAATACTGAGCGTCCTCTATTCTTAGGTGGAATTTTCAATGTACACAACACTGAATGGGTTGGTTCCTTCTCATATTGTTGGGAGGAAGCCGAATCATTTAGCATTCTTAACGATCTGGAGCAACTAATTAAAAAACCCACACACATTCCGGAATCGTCCCAACCAATTCTTGACAACACTTGACCTATGTTGCACCACTAGTCCTTCTCTCTATAAATACAGCACCTTCGCTCCTATTGTTAAATCTGACCACAACCTTAATCTCTTAATTTTAATACTTCTATCCAACAGCTCCATCCTGCCCTACCCGTTTTTTTGGCACTTTGATCGGCCGATTGGGGGCCTTTGCGTTGCTTTCTACTGCTAACTATAATGATGACTGCTTTCGTCCTGGTACGCTCAACTTCTATGCCGATAAGTGGGAGCTGTAATCGTTGATGTATGAGTAGTTTATCCTTCTTTCGATCTAAATCTTAGCTCTCCTCCATAATCCATGTTCAGATCGTGCCTTGTCTCTCTGGCCCATCCATGCAAGAACAGTGCGTATCGGAAGTGGAAAAATTCTCTTCTCCTATCACTCTTTTGCTAATTTTCATTCTGCTACAAATCGTTGCAGGGATACCCTCTTTCGACGAGCAAAGGCGGGCTTTCATCAAACAAAAGGGCGCTAACCTCCTAGGTCCCCTACTGACAAATCTTTCTGCCTCTTGCCAAAAACATCTCAAACAACTTCTGTAAATCTGTTCTTTCCTCCTCCTTATTCGCTCTGAGGTTCTGTTCTAATTTCTCCATACTGAAAAGGCCAATCTCTTCGGCCTCCTACTTTCCTCTAACTCAACCCTTGGACGATCTGGCATTCCTCCTCCTCCTTCTTCTCCTCTTCCAGGTGATCCTATGACTTTGCCTGTGATTACATTCGATCGTGTGCATGGGCTCCTGAAATCTACAACCGTTAGGAAGGCGGGTTGCCCGGATCCCATGTCCTCCCCGAGTTTGAGGGGAGTGTGCTTCCTTGCTGTCCCCGCCCCTCGTTCAAACTATATTTCTCCTATTGTCTCAAACTAGCACTTCCCTCAGTGTTGGAAGCACGCACATGCCAACTGATTCCGAAAAAAAGAAGCGCTCGATCCTTCTAACATCGCCCATAGCTCTTTACTTGTTTCTAAATCTAAGCATCTTTGAAAAACTCTTCTCAACTCTCATTTCTTAGATCATCTGGAATCCAGTCCACTTCTTTCCGATCGCCAGTACGGCTTTGGGCGCTCGAGGTCTACTGACTGGCGATATACTTTCCAATCTTACTGATTTATGGTTTCCGCCCTTAGGAAAAACTACGGGGAGACTTGCGTGTGGCGCTTGACATATCCAAAGCATTTGACCGCGTATGGCACACAAGTCACTGCTCTCCAAGCTCCCCTCCTTTGGTTTCCTCCTGCTCTTTGCTTACTTATGTCTGCTTTCTTTCAAATCCCTCAATATCAGCTTTGTTGATGGGCGACTTCTTCTTCCTTTTCTCTCAAAAGTGTTGTTCCTCAGGGTTCTGGTCTTATCTCATACTTTATTCCTACTTTCATTAATGATCTTCTCACCTGCACTTCTAACTCTATTCACGTTCATATGCCGATGACTCGACCCTTCATTCTTCAACTCATTTCAAATTCTGGCTCCTTCTTTTTAACTTCTGAATTGCCTCCGTCTTAATATTTTCCGATCTATTCTCGCTGATCTGGAGAGAATTTTCCGGGTGGGGTCGTCTGACCTTGTGAAATTCAATCTTTAAAAAACTCAACTTCTACAAAGCTCCCTCTAAGACACCTTCAACTTTCCTACTTCTGTTCGACGGATCTCTCGTCCTTCCTGTCGACAAATTAATAAACATCCTTCTTTTAACATAAACAAAAAAATGTCTTGGAAACCTCACATCAACAACGGTTGCTAAGGCGGCCTCAAGGAAGCTGGGAGTTTTGTTTAGACTGCACTTTTTTTCCTCCTCACAGTTACTCCAGTTATACAAGGGCCTCATCCGCCCTGTATGGAGTACGCTCTCATATCTGGGGGGGGCTCAGGTTTCACCCGGCTTTTGGATAGGATCGAAGTCAAAGGCAAAAAGACTTATTAACTGTCTTGTTCTTTCTAGTTCACTTGACCCTCTATTCTTTGCGGCGAGATGTTGGGCTTTATCTCTTTTCTATATGTACCGTAGCGGCCAAGTGCTCGAGGAAACTTTTCCACTCGCGTTGCCACCACCTT
>JABUQX010047417.1:35000-42147 GCA_015478945.1 Trachelipus rathkii | reverse complement strand
TAAGGGATGAAAGCAGGTTAGATAGGTCATCATGGTGTTTTGGAAGGCTTCTTATGTTGATACTTATAAATTTAAGGCATTCACGGCCTTTATACAAATCATCTAGCTCATTTGGTAAGAGAAGAGGATTTATTTCATTGTTCAGGTTGATACGAAAATTGTTCATTTCGTCCATTGAAATTGAGGTAAGAGGAGTCAAAAGAGTCAAAGCTATCAGGAGGGAGAACTATTGGGGCAAAGGAGGATAAGTAATTGCGTAGAAAACCTAGTGCTTATAGAGCTAGAAAACTAAGAGCTAAATGAGATAATCCTCAAGTGTAGTGTTGTTCTTTTGTAGTGATTATAGTAGCAATAATTTATGAAAATGGAAGAGTATATACAAAGTAGGTACTATATAGAAAAGTAGAAAAAGAAATTTAAAATATAAACAATTAAGTGAAAACTATTCAGAATCTAAGTTTAAAAAAAAAAGAAAAAAAAATTATCAGACTATATCAGTAGGATGTGCGAGCTAAACTAAAAATGCCGCGAGTTTACTGAGTAATTTCATGGAGCCCCAGTGAAGTAAATAAGTATTTTTTAAATGTGCTGAAGGCAAGACAGGTTATGTACCATCTGAGATAAACACCGATTTTCGAAAATTGTTGGGCTAGTCGGCCAGGGCCTCTGTGCGCAGCAAAGTATTGAGCAGCAACCGACAAGTGAGCTTCGTTCTAGGATGTATATTAGTACCTTCCCCGAGATCGAATCAAAACAGCGATGCCTACGTCTTTGACATTTCCAAATGAACGCGAACGAGAGCTTGGTGAGGCCTGGTCGTCTTCCTGAACCAGGTGCCCGATTGACCAATCGACTACCGCCATTATTACAATATTACATGCCAGCTGCTTACATTATTATTATTATTATTATTATTGCGAGCCAGTATGATTATTGTTGTTATTATTATTACATTATTATTATTATTATTGCTGAGCTGCATGGAATATTATTATTATTATTACGAAGAATCGATTCTGAGTCGAAAAACGATTCCTGTAAGATATCGTTTTTTACGCACTCCGACTCCGACTCAGGTTCCGACCCGTCTCCGGCTCCGACTCCGACTCAGACGCCTGATCTCCCGGGATGGACTCGACTCCGACCTGCCCCCCTGATTTCCGACTCCGACCCGACTCCGGGACCCGCTGATTCCGACCCACGCCGACATGAATAATCGATTCTCGAAGGGAATCGTTTATGAATCGAAAATCGATTCCTAACGGGAATCGATTTTTGAAGTCGGTTTCTTCCTCTGCGCCTCTGCTTCAATTAAGGCTATATCTACAGTGGTTGTCAGCATCGGGTTGTACCCTGGAGTGGGGCTAGATGGTGACGTAACCTCGTCGTAGACGATGCCATCTCCGTGGGGTTCACTGAAGGTGGGCCTCACTCCCCTAAAAAATCGACATGCAAAGGCCGAAATTGCAATTCAGGTTGAAGGCAAAGAGCTTGTGAGCCGAATTCGGAGCTGGCATCGGCATCGGTGCGCTGGCCGACGTGCGCCGAGCTAATAAACAGCTTCGCATAACAATGTGTTGCGTCCCATATATGCCATTGAACCCTTTCTCGATCTCGAATATGATGGTTGCGCCCGTATAGGTACCCAAGACCTACGGAGGGTCCTCGACAGCACTGAGCGGCAGGCGCCGAATTGAGCGAAGAAAGAGCGAAAGTGATCGCGGGCGCAGCCGAAAGAGTGAAATGGGTCCGACTCAGAGAGCAGGAGCGCTGGTGCTGAAGAGCTAAACATTTGTGTAATGATACAATATTATGTCTTTATATATGTTATTGATCTGTAGATTTCGAAAATAATGGTTTCAGAACCATCAAGAAAAAATAAATAAATAAATAAATAAATAAATAAATAAAATTTCTTATTCTTTTTGTTTATAACTTACAAATTTACGTTTTTACATACCCTAAAGCAGTAAATCAGTAAATCAGTAAATCAAACTGCCCTCCTCACCCCTTTCGTGATCTATTGATCTATTGATCTATTGATCTATTGATTCAAGTCATATTTTTTACTAAAATTGTCATGTTTTACATACCCTAAATCAGTAAATCAGTAAATCAAGCTACCCTCCTCACCCCTTCCGTGATCTATTGATCTATTGACAAGTCATATTTTTTTATTGGGGTTGTCGCCGTTTTACATACTTCTGGTGTAACTGCAATTGCCTCCCCCACCCGTGATCTATTAATCTGGCTGATTCATTGATTCAACAGGCAGGGCCTGTGTACTGTCATAGTTTACATACACTGCAAAGAAATAAATCAGTAAATCAGTAAATCAAACCATTCACCCTCCTCCTGTTCAGTCGTGATCTATTGATCTATTGATCTATTGATCATTATTCAAGTCATATTTTTAAGTAAATCAGTAAATCAAACATTTCAGAGCATCTTACATACCATCGATCCCTCTCGACCTATTGATCTGTCACATAGCTCCAATGTCATATTTGATAAACATAACATCGCAGTCAGCCTCCTTTATACTGATCATCTTATTTCATATGCTGGTCGCAACAAAGCTGCATACGCTTTCAATATCTGGTCTAAGAATATAATACAAGTTAAACAAATTCCAACATCGCTCTACGATCAAACGCCGTTCAACAAAGTCCACATCTTACAATAGTAAAGTGGGGAACAGCAGATAAAACGGCCCCATGCATATCATTGTCGCTGATATCTTCTAACATAACAATGCCAATTTTAGATAACATGGTAATATTTTTGGACAAAATTGTCATAACTTTTAAAGCCTAATCATCATCAACGAATATATGATACAAATAGCTCACATTAATAAAAGTTTACAGCAGCACATTTTGAACCAGAATATAAGACGTAGAATCTCTGATTAACATGCAACATGAATATCGTGCTACCTATCAACAGTAAAGTATTCAAGAGCGGTAAAGATGTAATATTATTAATTTTGTCATAATCATACTCCTAACATAAACAATAATTTATACAACATGGTAATAGTTTAACAAAAATTTCTATCTCAACATTGTTAATTATCATGCTGGATCACCTAATATATTTAACGTAATAAATATCACAGCACATAGCATAACATGAATCCAAGAGGCACGTATACTATTGCCTAACATTTTCAGACACGAATAAATGATAAACATTAACAAAAACCCATAATCTCAACACCAGTACCAACATTGCATGCAAACGTAACCTATTCGTACTTTTTTCAAGCATATCTCTAACATATTAACGTTAATCTTACATTGACACAGTAACATTTAGCAAAAATATATCATAACCTTGTCCGCTTATCATACTGACCAACGAATATATGCAAACGTGACAAAGTTTTTTACATTATCATAGTAATATTTAACAAAAATTTATCATAACCTTACCTAAATATCATAATCCCCAACAAATAATTGCAAACATAAAGTTTTATCCGAACATAACATAAAAATAAGTTCTTTGAATAAAATATCATAGTAAAGTGTGATAGTTTACCGAATTTAAATCAGTAAATCAGTATATCAAACCACCCGTCCCCTCATTTTTGTGCTATGTTTATCCGAAATGATACTCGAATGCGACGTAAATCAATAGTGTTAATGTAAAATTAACATTGAAATGTTAGAGATATGCTTGAAAAAGTGTAAATAAGTTACGTTTTGTACGCTGTGTTAGGGTACTTTACTGTTGCTAAGTATGGAACTTTGTTAATGTTAGTAGTTTATTCGTTCGTAAGGTGTGCTAGGTTTTGTCATTGTACATTATATTCTTAGTTCTAGTAATGCTATGTTAGCTTTATTAATGTGAAAACAATGTTGGTATATAAAGAAATTTTTGTACTATGTTTATCCGAAATGATACCCGATATGTGACCTGAATCAATAGATCAATAGATCAAAAGGTCATGGACGGGTGGGATAGAGGGCAGTGTGGTATGGCAGGTTTGATTTACTGATTTACCAATTTACTGCTTTAGGTCAGTAAACTATCACACTTACTATGATATTTATTCAAAAAGAACTTATTGTTATGTTTGGGACAACCTCTGTTAAGTGGTTGCGGTAAATTATTTGTTGCTACTGCAGATATTTAGAAGGTTAGTGATAAATTTTTGTTCAGTATTACTATGATAATGTAAAAAACTTTGTCACGTTAGCATATATATATTCGTTGGTCTGTATGATAAGCGGACAAGGTTATGATACATTTTTGCTAAATGTTACTGTGTCAATGTAAGATTAACGTTAATATGTTTGAGATATGCTTAAAAAGAATATGAATAGGTTACGTTTTGCATGCATTGTTAGTTACTTTACTGGTGTTAAGTATGGAAGTTTGTTAATGTTTACAGTTTATTCGTGTGTAAGTTGTGTTAGGTTTGTCGTTGTACATTATTTTCTTACTTCATATTATGCTATGTTAGCTTTATTGATGTGGAAACTTTATTACGTTAGAGTATATTCGTTGATCAGTATGATAATTAACCAATGTTGTGATAAATTAATATAAATTAACATTGTCATGTTAGATATATGCTTGACAAAGTGTGAATAGGTTACGTCTTTGTATGCTACGTTAATCACAAAATTACAGTTGTTAAGTTGGAACTTCTCGTTAGGACGTTAGCAGTTTATTCATGTTTAAGATGTGTCAGGTTTGTCATTGTGTCTTATATTCATAGTTCAGATGATGCTATGTAGGCTTTATTAATGTGAAAACTTTGTTACGTTAGCATATATTCGTTGATCAATATGATAATTAAACAAGGTTATGATAGTTTTTGTTAAATATTACCATGCTAATCTAAAATTAACATTGTTATGTTAAAGATATGCTTGACAATGCGTGCATAGGTTACGTTTTTGTATGCTATGTTAGTTACTTTACTATTGTTAAGTGTGGTACTATGCTAATTTTAACGTTTATTCGTGTTTAAGGTGTGTTAAGTTTGTTGCTGTACATTATATTCTTAGACCGGATGATGTTATGTTAGCTTTATTAATGGGAAAACTTTGTTACGTTAGCATATATTCGTTGATCTGTGTATAAAGGATTTGTTTTTATTTTATGTTTATCCAAAATGATACTAGAAATGTTACTTGAATCAATAGATCAATAGATCGATAGATCATGGGAGAGTGGTATGGTATGGAGGGTAGGGTGGATGGTTTGATTTACTGATTTACTGATTTAGGGGTGTAAAACATGACAATTTTATAAATAAATATGACTTGAATCAATAGATCAATAGATCAATAGATCAATAGATCAAGAGTGGACAGGAGGGTGGTTGGTTAGAGGTTTGATTTACTGATTTACTGATTTACTGCTTTAGTGTATGTAAAACATGACAATTTTAGTAAAAATATGACTTGAATTAATAGATCAATAGATCAATAGATCAATAGATCAATAGATCAATAGATCAATAGATCAATATATCAATAGATCAATAGATCAATAGATCACGAAAGGGTGGGGAGGGTAGTTTGATTTACTGATTTACTGATTTACTGCTTTAGATTATGTAAAACGTTACAATTTTAGTAAAAAATGTGACTTGAATCAATAGATCAATAGATCAATAGATCAATAGATCAATATATCAATAGATCACGGAAGGGGTGGGGAGGACAGCTTGATTTACTGATTTACTTCTTTAGGGTATGTAAAAACGTAAATTTGTAAGTTTTAAACATAAAAAGAATAAGAAATTTTATTTATTTATTTATTTATTTATTTATTTATTTATTTATTTATTTATTTATTTATTTATTTATTTTTATTTATTTTCTTGATGGTTCTGAAACCATTATTTTCGAAATCTACAGACCCAATAACATATATAAAGACACCAATATTTTATCATTACACAAATATTTAATAACTCGGCACCGCACCGGAGCCAGCACCGGTGTAGCTGTCAACTCCTACTCCTCTGAATCAGACCCCTTCTTCACTCTTTCCTTCCTTATTGATCCTTCATCCTTCTTCCTTCCTCCTTCAGCCTCTGTTTTGCACTCAGTGCTTTTTTTCAATCGGGACCCCCTCCATTGGGGGTCCTAGACACCCTATACGGACTTATAACCATCATATTCAAGATCCACAGGTTCGATAACATATATAAGGGCACCAATATTGTTGTTGTTGTTATTAACTCAGCACCGCATCGGCTCCAGCACCGGTGCCGATGCCAACTCCGATTCCGATACCAACTCTTTGTAGAAATTCAACTCTGAATCCTCTCAAAAAATTTCAGCCTTTTACGAACATGTCGATTTTTTAGTGGGGGTGGACCCACGGGGACGTAACATCGTCTCCGACGAGGTTACGTCACCATCTAACCCCACTCCAAATTTTAAACCGATATGATAATTCTAACCACTGTAGATATATAGCGGAACCAGAGGCTGAGCCGAGCCGAGCCGGAGACTGAAAATCGGATTCCCGTCAGAATCAATTTTCAAATCAAAAACGATTCCCTCTCGAGAATCGATTATTCATGTCGGCACGGAGTCATAATCGAAGCCAGAGTCGGAGTCGGAGTCGGAATCAGAGTCGGAGCCGGAGCCGGAGCCGGAGCCGGAGTTGGAGCCGGAGCCGGAGCCGGAGCCGGAGTCGGAGTGCCAAAATTCTTATTAATGATTATGATTATCAATTAGTAGTACCAACTATTAATTCGTGCAATAATAATAATAATAATAATAATAATAATAATAATAATAATAATAATAATAATAATAATAATAATAATAATAATAATAATAATAATAATAATAATAATAATAATAATAATAATAGCGGTAGTCGGTTAGTCAATCGAACACCTGGTTCGATAGGAAGACGTTAGGCCTAACCGAACTCATTCATTTGGAAGCGTCAAAAAGGGCGTAAGCATCATATTTTGCGATCGGTCTTGGGGGAATTTACCCCCTATATACATTCTAGAGACTTGAAAACTCGCCTGTAATCAGTTTAACACCTCAATACCCTATATACAAAATTTCAATACGATAGCTCTAATAGTTTTCGAGAAATCGGTGTTATATCTCAGATGGGTACATAACTACTGTCTTGCCTTTCAGCACATTTAATA